>PVHY01017220.1:19695-32021 GCA_004024945.1 Uropsilus gracilis
CCCAAAAACTGCAAAAAAAAAAAAAAAAACAAACTTAAACACAGTCTAAATTCTTGTGGGTTTTTTGTTTTTTTTTTACCATCCCCAGCCTTCTCAACCAAAATACCAAACCAATGCAAGACAATCAGTGCAGACTAATTTATTTTTAACAAAGTGATTTTTTAATATCCTAATAATTACACAAGAAACATGTAAGGAAAATTCCGATTACTTTAACATTGTCCAAAACCTTTCTCAGCATTGTCCAAAGTCCTTTCCCCAGATTGCCCAAAAATCCTCAGTTTTTTAGTCCTGGTCACCTCACCAAAGTCAGCCAGAGTTCCTTTCCACGTGTTTGAAGACATATTTCTTTGTCGCGCTCCTTTGGCGTGCTCCTCCTTGTTTTCCACGTTGTCTTCTCCTTGTTGTCTTCAGGTAGCAGGAACTACCATTATGGTAATGGACCCAGCCACGTTCACATTCTTTTTAGGTCTGATTTTCACACGGCCTCTTCAGACACAAGTTAAACTCAGCAAAACAAACTCTAACACGGAGTTTAAATCTGCAGACTTCTTAACTGCATTTAGCACACATGCTGCCAGCCCAGGTCAGCCAAGGGCTGCAGGCCCCCAGTGGCCACATGGCCAAGCTCACATGGTTCACATCTCTATCTTACAAAATGGCCAAAACCAAATCACTTACCTCCATAAATCTCCCTATCGAACCTCCATATTGCATCCCTCCTTCTCTTTGTTTTCACACCCTTTATATATCCTAATTTCCCACCTTCCAAAAAACATGTGTCACTTTTCTCCTTCCTGCATCTCCCTAAAGGGAAATTCTAACTAAGGTCATTCTCACATTTTAGCATACCTGTCCTTAAAATCTGAAATCTTAAACTGGAGACAATGGGGGAGGGAGGTAGTATACCCTCTCACATTTATAAAGATTCAGTTGTCTCAGATCTCAAAAACAGTTTAGTGGGTTGAGGTAGGCAATTATCCTCCATGATAACTAGATAACTATGTTGTTAGGAAAATTATAAGATTCTTTCTCTTTGCAAGCACATAGCATACCCTGGATCTGATTACTCTAATTATAGATTTTGTTTGTTTTTTACAGATTCAAAGTCGCAGTGAAAGTGATTTATTGTTATGATAAGTAAAGCATAGGGCTGCTTTGTTCCTTGTGGTTAACATTCTTGTTCTCTTTTAAAAATGATTATTTTCACATCAAAGCCAAATGGTAGTATTAACATTTGCACTTGAGATGGTCAGGGGTGGTATCTATTTATTCAGATTAGGGCCCAACAATAACGATCTTCAGTAAGCCCTTGGTATAGAGAAAGGTAGCACCTAGCACCGGAAGAACTCTTAAGAAATTGGAATCACCTTTTAAAAAATCATGAATGGCACTGGAATCTCTTTCCTCTCTGTCCATATTACTTCCCCCCATCCCCTCCCTCTCTTCATAAATTGTGTGCAGCCGTTTCTCATTCTAAATATTACCAAGGACCAAAAGAACCACTGCTGAAATGTAGATCCTTAACCATCACCTACTGGATGTCATGGTGGCCAAGCTAGATACATTGTTTGGTCAAACAGCTTATTTTAAATTTTGGGGTTGTGCTGTTACAGGTGGAAACCAGAAACCAAAAACTCCAGGAACTTAGGCCAACATGGGGAGGGGGGAGGAGATTGACCCAAGACATCCTCTGAGGTGCTTGGTGGGGTTATTTCCAGCTATGAAAAAGGCCTGCTAGTCTGCCCTCAGGTCTGCTCCAGGCAGATGAGACTTTCGGTTCATGCGGTTCTCATGGGTAGCGTTGGTCAAATCAGTTAGGGAGCTTTGGTGAAACTGGGGGGCTGTGGCCCCAAACATCCATGTTAAGTGGTGGTGTGGTGGGTGGGGAGTTGGTTCTGGTTCCTCTGGGTGCCTGAGGCTGCACCCTCAAACACACTCCCTTCCGGATTTCATTCAAGCTCAGGGGGACTCCAAAATGTTTCCTACTTCTAATGACCAGGCTTTCAGGGTTCAAGTTCAGGATTCAAGAAGATCATAAAGATCAAGGCTGGACCACCACACATGGTCAAATAAGCCACACAGCATAGAGGAAGCTATTCTTAAAACTCCAGCTGTTGGTTTTGTTGCAAGAAGACACGAAAATCTGGAGGGAAAATTCATCTTCCCTGTGAAAGAGTTTCTCATCAAAGATAACCTTACCTCTTCCAAGTGGAAAATGACCCATTAGTGAGAAGAATGGTAGAGAAGACAGAAGCTCATAGCTTTTGGGGCGTGTTGTGATAGAAGGTATGGTACTGAAACTGTTTTTGACTCCAAGTGCAAGAAACCAGTTATGACCTGAATCTTCAAGGTGTGATTTCTTTTTCTTTTCTTTTCTTTTTTTTTTTTTTTTTTTTTTTTTTTTTTTTTTTTTTTTTTTTTTTTTTTTTTTGAGACTAGGTCTCCCTATTTTTGTCCATGGAACTGCAGGCTCATGTTGCCCAGGGTACCACAAGCTCAAGCAATCCCCAGCCTCAGCTTCCCAGGTAGCTGGGATTACAGGCACACGCCACCATGCCCAGCTATTTTTTTGGGACTAGGTCTTGCTACGTGCCCCGAGCAGGACTTGAACCGCGATCCCTAGCCCCAGCCACTTCATAAGCTAAAGCTTACAGGCACGAACCACCGTGCCCAGCCCAAGGTGTGATTTCTTAAACTTTCTCCGCCAGATTAGTCCATTGGTACGTTGCTCTGGACTTGACAACAAGTCTTTGGGGGAACAGTCACTAAAAGTCAGAGGGGTGGAAGATTGTGACCAAGGGCAGGTCCTCTGATGCTTGTTTCTTGTTTTATCACAACGAATGTGTCACATTTCCTGCTTCCCCTGCTGTTGATAAGCCATGGGTGTGACAGATGCCTTGGGCGTGTCCCCAGTGCTGTGTGTTGGCTGCTGAGTGATTTCCGGCTGTCAGCATCTGACCCAACATGGAAGGTTTCCTTCTTGCCAAGCCCAGTTAAGGAAACCAGCTCCGTTTCTTTCTTTCTCGGGAGCAAAGAGGCTATTTCGTAAGCCCTGCGTCTGTAAGCTCTGTGGGAATCGCCATCAGCATGCCATTACTTCTGTTGATCAGTCATCACAGTCGCTACCCTCCTTCCAAAATCGCAGTCACTCACAGGACTGCCAGGTTGCAGTACAGAGGGAGAAGGGTGACCTTCACACACAAGAGCAGGGGGAGTGAGGGTGGGAATGTGGGGCTCTCCTGGGGAGGGGTGCAGGGCTGGGCTGGGGGTAAAACCATCCTGAATGTTTTGGAAGACAGAGGAGTGGAAGACAAAGATAAGTTTGCCTCATTGTGAATCACACATGGAGAAGGCTTTTCTAAGGCCGCTTTGAGCTGAGGGGATACATGGTTTGTATTTTGGGACAGCTGCTTCCAGAACAGGAGTTGAGTGGTTTTCACTGGAGAAAAGTTGTCTGAAAGCTGGAAAAATCTCTCTTAGCCAAAGAAAGTCCTTTCCCCCTTGAGAAATGAACGCACACTTTCTGCTACATCAGCTTCCAGTTTATAAGCTCTGCCTCATCTTTTACATCTAGGTAATGTTTTAGAAAATCTGTTTGTGAGGTAGCTATTCCACACCCATGCCCGCCCTCAGCCACCGGTGTCATAGGTTCCGAACTCTGTGGGAGGAGGTGGGAATCCATGCTTTATTCATTTGTGCGCCATCTGTTTTGTTGCTTTCAGGTTTTGCATAGGTATACCGAATTTAAAACTTGAAATACTTATACAAGGACACCTGTACTTGAATGCTTACTGCAGCACTATTTATAATTGCAAGGACCTGGAAACAACCCGAATGCCCCAAGACAGATGAATAGATGAAAAAGATGTGGTCTATATACCGATGGAATATTACTCATCAATTGAAAATGACGAATCGGATGAATTTGAGATAACATGGATGAACCTAGAAGAAATCATATTAGCAGAAACAAGTCAGAAAAACAAAGACAGAAACCAGATGGTTTCACTGATATATGGGACATAGGAAAAACAAGCAAAAAGCCAGGAAGAAAAGTCAGAACAAGCTACTAAAGTACACAAACGGGGCAGGGAGGGGTTGGGGAGGGCTGGTGGTAGGTGATCCGTGGGGACTACAAAGATGTGAAATATATATGTTAATTAATTAATTAAAAAGAAATCCTTTGCTGGGACTCGAGCAGAAGCAAGCCTAGAAATATGACAGCAGAATTGAGGCTATGGGGCCAGGGGCGGGTGACAAGCAGGGGGAAGGGGCCTGGTATCCTCTGGGAGCTCTGAGGGTGATCTGTTCAGTGTGGTGGGGGTAGTGAGGCACCTCTGGGGATGTGTCTCTTCCCCTGAGTCCTATCCAGTCTGCAAACCCAATTTTACCTGAATAGAAAAGAAGCAAAAATCCTTGCTTGCTTCACTTTGCAGCAAAGGCTTTTGCCTCAGTTTCAATATTAGCCATTTTTTAAATTTAAATTTAATTTTTTTTTGAGGCTAGGTCTCACTATGTTGCCTGGGGAATCACAGGCTCACGTTGCCTGGGGTACCACAGACTCAAGCGATCCTCAACCTCAGCCTCCCAGGTAGCTGGGATTATAGGTGTGCCACCACGCCCAGCTATTTTTTGGGACTAGGTCTCTCTATGTTGCCCCGGGTGGGTCTCGAACTCTCAGACTCAAGCGATTCCTAGTCTCGGCCTCCACTAGCAATTTGTTTTTACATTTAGATTTTTATTTTCTTTTGGGGAAGTTGTGGGGCAGAGAAATCTTAGAGCTATGCTCAGGGAAGCCAGGATCCTCCCAGTTAAGAAATACTGATTGGGAGTTCTCTGTAGGTGCTTGAGCTGGAAGCTTCCTTTCCTAGGAAATCAGGCTAGTTTTGACTTCTCCTGAGATGATGTAGGGGAGAGAGGTTTCCTTGTTGTCGCTGTGATTCTCACTGGGTGGCTCACATCACGCAGCTCCGGCATGTTTTGTCTCGGTCTGTAGGGAAACCAGAGTCCAAAAGCCACATGCCCGAGACCCAGTGGCGAGACCCTGGCTGGAGCCCAGTTCTCCAGGCGTCCGGTCCAGAGTGGTTCCATGACCTGGTTTTCCAACCTGACCCTCATCGCCCCACTCCCGGATCCTAAAAACCCCCAGTCTTTGGGTCCGCCCTCCCCAGCGGGCGTGCCTTGCCCTTCCTCCTCCTTCTGTGTCCAGCCTGCCAGCAGGAGGGACCATCCCCATCTGCATGAGCTAGATGTACTGTGGCTTTCCGGGGTTGGGGTGCCGACCTTCCAGTGTCTCTGGGAAGATGTCAACACCTAGGATTCCTGGTACCAAGCATGGTTTTTTGGTTTTCGTTTTGTACAAATTTCTTTTGTTTTAATGTCAATGCTTATAAATTCAGTTTACTTTTTATAGTTACGAGAAGTAAAGAATATTTTTATTTTGAAAACAGCAGTTTGCAGATTTTTAACAAAACCTCATTTTTAGGGTATTTTTTTAATTTTAATTTTTTGAATTAAATGATGGTACTGAGCATGTTTCCAGGTTGGGCCTCAGAGAAGTACAGAATGGTGTGTGTGTGTGTGTGTGTGTGTGGGTGTGTGACTGGAGCATGGGAATAGAAATGGGGTCTCTGCAAGGCACAGACCAGGAAGGTCGTTGCTCACATTTGTCCAGCTTGGTTCAGCCTGGAAAGAGGCTGTGAAGGTTTTCTTTCGGTGGATATGATATGTTTATTGTAGCACTATTTGCAATTGCCAGGACATGGAAACAACCCAAATACCACAAAACTGAATGGTTGAGAAAGCTGTGATCTATGTACACAATGGAATATTACGCATCCATCAAAGAAGACAAACGCGTCGACACATTCGCAGCAGCATGGATGGAGCAGAAGGAATCTTGCCAGCAGAAATAAGCCAGAAAGAAACAGAGAAATGCGGGATGATCTCACAGGAGGGACAGAGGGGAAACAAACCAACAAATGGGCAAGAAAAATTTAAAGCTGTCAACAGAACTGAAGCATAGAGCAAGAGAGGGGGAGAGGGTGAAATCGGGGGGAGGGAGGGACCCAAGAGATTAAGATGGTGCACGGGTGATAAGGTGGTGGGAGAACCGTGGGGTGGACTGTTAGGCTGCCGCTGGCCACAGACACTTTCGGAAAAGGAATATAAGCGTTAGGAAAGGTTTATTAGCGCTCAGATCTGAGGGCTACTAAGTCAAAGGGACTTAGAGGCCGGATCGCCTGTGGTACATTCCTTTTATATTTTTTGCGAAGCTCACACCTTATCTCCATGTGTACTTTATCTAGAGCAAAGCTGAGGCACAGAAGCAAAAAGCAGCGGGGTTAAGACATCCTGACCGATTCACATACGTCGCTTTCCTTGTGCTGGGCTGTCTGCTGTGACCAGGCCTGGCTGCCTCCCTCTCACGGGTGCTCTCTGCCCGTTCCCAAGGTCGTTATGTTTTGCCCTGTTACGTTTTCTCTTACATGTTCTCCTGACCAATTACTGCCACACTGTCGAGGCTCTTGCGGCTTAACAGACAATGATGTAAAAATACATGTGTCTATATATAATCACATGCATGTGCAATCAAATTGAAAAATTAAAAAGGACTCTTCACCGTGTTTGGAAGGAACTGACGGCCAGGCTGATTTGCGGGGTCAGCGCCTGGCTGTCTGCTGCCTGGAGGGAGGCGCTCAGGCTGGGTGTGGTCAGAGAAGCAGCTTCGGAATAAGGCTTTGCCCTGGACAAACGGCAAAGGCCACAGGCGCTGTCCTGTCCTCTCGAGATGCCGTTGGGATGACGTGTGGCTGCAGCTTTGCCTGCTCAGCCTCTGGAAGCGGGCAGACGGCCTCTTGGTTTCCCTGCCTTGGAGGAAGCAGATAAGGACTGATCGGAAGCAGCTGCCTCAGCCGGGGTTGGCAGAAATGCAGCCTCACAGGGAGCTGGTGATCACAAGAATATGAATGGAAAGTCCTCTCTGATTGCACTTTTGGGAGCTGTGGAATGCTCTGTTTCCAGTGTACCTCCCTCCCCCATTGTCCTCCTATGGTTGCAGATCTTATTTCTATTGGCCCAGTAATGCTGAGATACTTTCTTGTAAGACAGTTGAGCCATGGCGCTCTGGGGACTAGAGATGCTGCTCCCCCCTCCCTGTCCTACTGCTGGATGGTGCGAGCTCTCCAAGATACTTGCATGGACTTGGGTGTAGCTTAAATCTTTTTTTTTTTTGAGACCAGTTCTCACTGTGTTGCCTGGGGTAGTCCCATTCCCGCAGACTCACGCAATCCCTAACCTCAGCCTCCCAGGTAGCTGGGATTACAGGTGCCCACCACCATGCCCGGCCTGGGTGTAGCTTGACTCTGATGATACTTTCTTTTTCCATTTAATCCTATGGAAGTCTTCATCCTTCACTGTATGTATGCGACAGGTCTGTATGGATTCAGATAGACCTTGGCTGTTTAGAAGTAGTATTTTTATACAGTCAAAGCTAATCAATGTCATTGGTGATTTGGGGATGGCTCCCTGGTGGGCTGGGTGCCTCTTTGGAGCAAGGGTCACTTGTCTGGGGATGGAGCAGAGGGCTTAGGGTCTCAGGGTTTACAGCAGGCTTACAGCTTGCACCTGGCCGGAATCCTTATGTCAGCCGGGGAAGAAGGCGCTCTTGCTATGAGAGCTTGTGACTCTGCCCCCAGCTCCCACATTTGTTTTTCTTCTAATGCACGGACTGTGTCAAAGTTAGAGGTGACCTGATCACCTTTGACCTCTCTGAGTAAGACCCAGGAGAATGTGGGACGTGGCTCTTCGCTTCATAATTTTGCAAAGCTGTGACGACTGTTGGGTCCATTTTTGTCTCAAAGGACAGGTTGACGCCTTTGAATGCATGTGCTGGGGAGTGAGGCCCAGGATGAGATGTGACCCCCTGGGGATGGGGATCTGGGGCAGCTCTAGGAATATGCTCAAGGGGCTGGAGAAGAGCTTGTGAAGCTGTCTTGGCTGTTTGATCTTGTCCATTCCCAGCCAGCCTCTGGCGCCATGGCTACTTCCCCACAAAGTGCAGCCGTGACGGGGGTTGGTGGAGTGCTGTGGCTGTGACATGAGTCCCTGTGGTGACAACCTGCCAGCCACTTCCGCTCAGTCTTTTCCTGCCAGAGTGAGCAGCGCTGGCCATCCGTGCTCCTTCAGGAATGACAGAAGACAGGCGTGCGTGACGTCATGGCATCTAAAGAGGCCTTGGCATCGTGGCCACACGTGGCAGGAGGTGCCCACTTTCCTGCCATCTCTGATCTGGAGGCATTGGGCCGTGTGTGTTTCACGCTGCCAGCGGCCGCCCTGACAAGGGTCAGTCTAGAACAGGATGGATGCCCGCGGGCAGTGACGTGCTCCTTTACAGGACCTGGCTGGGGTGAGAGACGCAGCGGAAGAAGCTTCATGTTTCTGGAAGATGTGGGGTTGCGCCCCAATCCTGTAACGAAACGGTGGTCTCCAGATGGCATGGCACAGCCACCATGGGCTATTTCAGTCTATTCCCAAGATCACCTGAGTTTGTGGGACGGTGGAGCCTGTGGCATCTTCCTGGCTGGGTGTGACACTCCTGTTCAGCAATCTGTTCCTTGGCGGTGGCCACGGCCAGGGCACACAGCGCGCCTTCTTCAGACACCCGCTTTGCATTCTGCCGCGTCACTCTTGAGGCATCAGCAGTTGCACCAGCAAAGCATGTCTCCGGGACAAAGCGTGGTTCCCCGAGTCTGAGATCAGGCCCGTCCAGAGTGGTACGGTCGCAGGGAGTGACCTGTTTCCCATGTGTGTCCTGCTTGGGGGACTCCCCCAAACCCGTGCCCTCTGGGGAAGCCATCCCAGGCTGGGAGCTTGGGTGCTGTCACCTGCTCAGGGAGAAGGCAGGGGCAGGCTGAGGGCAGGCAGGAAACCCAGGCATGTGGAATTCCTCCCCCCCCCCACTGACTTTGAACTTGACCTGACTTTGAACTTGACCTTGAACCCCTAGCCCTTCGGACTGGATTTGGAATCTGCAAAGTGGGGACCATCCTTCAGCCATTGCACGGCCACGGGGAGAGCTTGGGACACCCCTACGTGTGCCATGCCGGGTTCTGGAGTAGTGAGAGATGGAGACTGTGGATTTCGTATTCTTGTCCTGAAAGGAATCGTTCCAACCCAGGGCTTGTTGGAGTTTCCTTCTCCTCTCTGCTCCACAGATAACTCTCCGTGGCAGAGTGTTGGAGAACGTTTATGTTTCCAAAAGTCCCCCATGGAACTGCAGCTGTTCTGTGATTTATGTGCCTCAGCCTCCCCCACCACCCCGGTGCTGTGTCGCTGAATCTTTTCAGGGACAGAACTGATCGCCACTGTAATGTGGGGGCCACGGGGCACTGGTCCACGTAGGCAGTCCCAAGGAGTGCAAGCACAACCTCATTGACTGGCACAGGGGCCACATGGGAGAGCCCCTTCCAGGTGCTTCCTTTTGAACAGAAATGTTACGATCCCGCTGAAAAGATCACTTTATTGGAAACAAAAAAGGCCATTTTGAAACTCATAAACATGAGCATTGCACGATGGGGCTGGCCGACCCGGCTGCTGTGTGGCGAGTTCCTGGATTAATTTCTAGCAGCAGCTCGATGGGCCATGATCACTGTCAGCCCTGGACTGACTCACGCATTCCTCTGGGCGGCCATGGGAGGGTCTGTGTTTATGTGTGGAAACCGTTCCCTCCGCCCCTCCCCCTTTCTTTTGTGCTGGAGTTTGGATGGAGCCCTGAGCTGTTTCCTTTTGTTATTTTTAAAGGGGCTGCATTTTCTTTTCTTCTTCTTCTTCTTCTTCTTTTTTTTTTTGAGACTAGTTCTTACTATTTTTACCCGTGGAACCACAGGCTCACGTTGCCCGGGGTACCACAGACTCAAGCAGTCCCCAGCCTCAGCTTCCCAGGTAGCTGGGATTACAGGCGCGTGCCACCACGCTCAGCTATTTTTTGGAACTAGGTCTCGCTGTGTTGCACCACCGTGCCCAGCTAAAGGGGCTTCATTTTCAGAGCTGGAGTTGGGTTGCCCTGGCGAATGATGCCACTGGCATTTCTGCCTCTGAAATGGCTCTGAATCCAGCCTCCTTTCCTGGAAGAGGCAGGCTGGCACCCCTGAAACTTTCACTCACCCACCATTTGGGGAAAAATGGCTAGTGAAGCAACGGTCTCACCGTCTACACTGAAGGAAGAACTCCTCACCCTGACCTCTTTTTATTTTTTTTACAAGTATTGGTTGGTTTATTAGGATTTACACGAGCTACTTTATAGGTGAAATAAGCACGTGAAGGAAATCCCTGTGTATTCCTGCCTTGACCAGGAGGACTTAAATGTCCCCATTTGTACCCCACCATCCACTTATACTTGACCTCCTAAGTTAGCCTGGCAGCTTTTCCCTTTAAAAATGCCGATGTTTGTAACCGATGAGATCAACGTTTTTATCTTCCTGCATCCCAGTAAATATCCTGTCAGACCAGATGTGCCTAAATGCCAGTGTCACAGGACACCAGAATCCCACCTCCTCCCCGCTTCTCTTCCCAGATGCCTGGCGTAGCCAAGTGCAGGCAGGCAGCTTACACCCCTTCTCTGGCTCTGGGTGTTCCATACCACGTGACCCAGGAGTGGGCATGTCATGTGCCATGGCGTTGTAAGTGCTGCTATTGCACAGACTCAGGAGTTGCTTGTGTGTCTTTTTCAGTTGCGACAAGCTGTATTTGTGGCTTACAAAGCTGTGCATGATTTAGAGGTACAGGCCCATGCCTGTGGCATGTTACATAGCACCCCTACCACCAAGACATCCACAGTCCTCCACCAGAGTTTATTTGGCCCCCTCTGCCCCTTGTTCTTTATCCCCTTCCCCTCTGGTAGCTTCAACGCACCACCAGATTTTTAGAGTTTGTTTTGTTTTGACTTTGCTGTTCCATTGTTTTGTCTACATTCCATTAAGGATGAATCATCCAGTATTTGTCTTTCTCCTTTTGACTTACTTCTCTTAGCATGGACCCCTCCAGTTCCATCTTGTCATAAACGATCAGAGTTCATCCTCCCCTTTTTTACAACTGTGTAATATTCCACGGTATGTATACACTACATCTTCCAAATCCACTCCCTGATTAGGGGCACTCACGCTGGTTCATAGTTGGCTATCATAAACAGAGCCGCAGTTACTGCAGGTGTGCAGACAGCTCTTCGAAAGCATGGTTTTGCATTCTATTAGCCACCTACGGCTGGAGTTGCAAGCAGTGACCCATGTCAAAAACACCAGAAGCAACAAGGATTCATGAGAATGTGAAGGAAATGGAACCCTCACATGCTGTTGGTGGGAATGTAGTCTGGTTCAACCCATATGGAAAACTGCAGGGTTCTTAAAGTATTAAAAACCGTCTCTGAAACTCTTACCCTGGGCTTCCTTATTAAGTTGAAAGCTCTGTCTTGGGTCTGAGTCTCTGCCTTTTCCCTCTCTTTGCCTGCCCTTCTGCTTGGTGCCGGGAGGAAGGGGGTGGGGAAATGTACACACAGCTGCTGAAATACAGAGTGTGGCTGTAGAGAAAGAAAAGCTTCAAAAAAGCATGTTCCCTTTGCTGCCTTTCACTAGAGTTTCTTCTTGAAAACTGTTTTGTGAAAATGGTCAGGTAGTCAAAAGGAAGTTCAGCTCCACATTCTCATGGCCTCTTTGCCATCCTGTCCATGTTTAAGCAATAGGGTCTCTTTCTGCAAGTGCAGTGGACCAGGCAGAGTGACAGCTGCCCCTGTCACGTGCATGTGACTAAGTGTCAGGATTTTATAGGATGGGGCGGGGGGCCCAGAAGGACTTTGAAAATGTAGCTTTTAGGGGAAAGAGGCAAAAGGGAGTTTTAAGCAATGGGGATGTTCTTGGGTTTATGCTCTCTTTGTGGACAGATCAGAGGTGGCATTTCATTAATTAATTAATGGAACCCTTAAGTAGCCCCAATTGACTAGAGGCTTGGAGATATGAGGGACAGAAAGCCTCTAGGAAGAAGGAACCCTCTTACACTGTTGCTGGGAGGTAGACTGATTTAGCTTCTTTAGAAAACTGTAGGCCGGGCATGGTGGCGCATGTCTGTAGGTGGCAGCCTAGGAGGTCATCGCCAGGGCCAGGGATCGCGGTTTGAGTCCCGCTGGGGGCACGTAGTGAGACCTAGTCACAAAAAAATAGCTGGGCATGGTGGTGCACGCCTGTAATCCTAGCTACCTGGGAGGCTGAAGCTGGGTATTGCTTGAGTCTGTGGTACCCCGGGCAATGTGAGCCTGTGGTTACATGGGCAAAAAT
>PVHY01017221.1:0-31951 GCA_004024945.1 Uropsilus gracilis
ATCTATCTATCTATCTATCTATCTATCTATCTACCTACCTACCTACCTACCTACCTACCTACCTACCTACCTATCTATCTATCTATCTATCTATCTATCTATCTATCTATCTATCTATCTATCTATCTATCTATCTATCTATCTATCTATCTATCTATCTATCTATCTATCTATCTATCTATCTATCTATCTATCTATCATCTGTCTGCCTATATCTCACAGATCCCTAAATCCTACAGTATGTTCATTCTAGAAATTTATATATCTGCAATTTAAAAGATTAATCATCTTGAAGACACCTTTGACTTTTCCTATAATATTCCATCTGGTTGGTGACGAATCTCTAAGAAATATCTTTTCAAGTAAGATCTCACTCTTTATGTCACCCCCATTTTTATGATACTGAAGCTCATTCTTTTCTAGGTGATTGACTTAGTAGTTAGAACCCTCTTCCAAACTCTTTTCTCCTAAAAATATAGGTAAGAGTCACTGCAAATTCCAGACCTGGAATATATGAAATCTAAATCCTTCAATTTTTGCCATGTGTTCATAGATTTCATCAAGGAGAGGGAAGTTGTGTTTTGCAAGAAGTTGAACTTTATAAGAATGTTAACCACATCCTCATTGATTTGACACAAATTCATTCAACTTGGCTGTTAAGATTGTCTGGAAGGATCTGGATCTGGGGCTTAAGGATGGTCACCTGGGATCCCAGTATCATCATCCATTTATCCTCATGATTCACACAAGTCATGCCATTTTCCAGGTATGCCGTGCTGGGAAAGTATAATCAAGAAGAATTATAAAAGCAAATTATTCTAATGGGTTGAAAGGATGAAAAGAACTACAGAGTTAGAGAAACTTTCTTGAACTGAAATTTCCCACACTAGACTGGGAACATTTCCCGAGATCTAAATTCTGTTCCTGGTCCTCTTCATAACTTGTTTTATAACCTTGGTCAAGTCAATTAACCTTTCCATTCCTCAAGTTAACCTAAGCAAACTCAGAATAATATATCTCTGCCTGCCTGGCTCCCAGGCATGTGAAGTTTAAAGGGTTAAATTAGAAAGTTTAGAAAGTGTCCAAAGCATTGTTTATCAGAAAGTCTACAGTCTATTGTGATAGGCAATCTGCAGAGAGTGTACTAGATAGTAAAGGGTTATGAAACCTTGGTAAGAAAGATTATAGGACACAGTTATCTCTTCCTTTGAAAGCCCTCAACTTACAGGTCAATGAGCACCTATGTGCTGGGTGATATTCAAGGTTAGAGGAAACACATACCTTACTACTGTATTGGAGCAAATCAGTTAATTACAGGGCAACCTGTTCTTAACAGCCCCCGAAGGCATTCCCTGACCTTGTACCAGGGCTGTGAAAAGACACTTTGCTGACAAGAAAATAACCAGACTTTGAGCTCTCCTCTTGCTTTCAGGTATTTACAAGGGTAGCTAAATGCAGCAGTTAGAATTTCCTTTGAAAATCACCACATCTCTCTCTCTCTCTCTCTGTTTGTGGTTCTCTCTCTCTCTCTCTCTCTCTCTCTCTCTCTCTCTCTCTCTCTCGTGTGTGTGTGTGTGTGTGTGTGTGTGTGTGTGTGTGTGTGGTTCTAAACTTTGCCCAGAAAAAGCCTCACATAGCAAATATGTGAAGATTTGCTTGGCCATTTTCATGACTTGATAAAGAGTGACCAATGATGTAGGTGTGCTTAAGTCCCAGCAAAATCTACAGAGAAAATGAGGAAATAGAGAGATGACCTATTTCCAATGTCACTTTGAAATCACATTGGAAAAATATTTTAAAGAGTAAAGAAATATCAATTGGCATGATTAATTGGCAAACAAGGTTTGAGAATTTTGGTGGTGTCTCTTAAGATTAAATTTTGAGGTACCATGTGATTAGCAATTTCACTTCATAGTTCCATATATATAACCACAAGTGTATGGAGTCATAATTGAAAAAATCCAGCACACATTTTAGTAATTTAAAACGAGTAGGTAAACTTAAAAGAATGTGTAAGATATGTCCAGACCATCAGCAAATCCTATTAAATTTTCCTCTAAAATATATTGTAACCAAATCACACTTGGCCAAGTAGTCAACCATTATGGTTCCTGTAAACTAGGCCATACATAAAGCCTCCTTATACACTTTCCAGCTGCTTATGGCCTCCAAAGTCTATACTCAACAACCAGAGTACTCCATTTAAAATGCAGGTGGGATTATATCACTCCAATGTCTTCAATTCACACTTAAAACAACATCTGCAAGATGACATTTCATCTGCACCCTGACTGCCCCTCCAAATTAATTTCTTGTCATCATTTATTTAGCCTATCTATACCATATCATGTAATGGGTACTCAACAAAACATTGTGGGATTAGTCTAAGCTAAAATGGAAATATCAGTAAAACTCATAGAATTTACTGTGAATAAACATATTAACTATTCATGTTAATGCCTAAGATGTGATAAAGTGGGACACAGAGTAAGAAACAAATATAAGGTAAGGGTTTTGGATTATGCTGTGAGTTGGAAAACTGTTGACATGTAGAAGGTAGGGATTTTAGATTATGCTGTGAGGTAAGAAACTGTTGACATGTACAAGGTAAGGATTTTGGAGCTGTGAGGTGGGAAACTGTTGACATGAATTAGAAGACCAACATGTTTGAAGGCTCATCAGGTATAAATGATTATGTCTGCTAGGATGCTAGCATAGTAACTTGGGTGAGAGATAGTTGACTCACACATGAGTAGAGGTCATATGATGGCACAACTGATAGATTTTGCTGAGAAATTTTAAGTGGTGAGACAAAGATAGTCAACCATGACATTAAGACTTCAGATTGAGCAATGATATAATCGGAATGTTGTTTATTACATTTGTTCAATGACTGGGGGAGAAGGATTTGGTAACCTTGGAGTAGCAAGAAAGATCAATCAATAATTTTGTTGTGACATCCAATTAGAGGTGGAAAGCAGGTATCTGAGTCTTAATCTCATGTTCTGGACAGAAGACTGGCACTTCCAAACCTTAACATTTGAATTTCTAGTATTCAACATTGAGCAAGATCTGTATAATGCATTTTTACTAGAATGTGTATGAGGGTGTAAGAGAGGTGGTGGGAAAAGGATAGAGCCTGTCTTGTTTTTTAAATTTCTCCAAGTTTTAATTTCAAGATATTCTTGTTTGATCTGATTCTTCTAACCTATTGATGAGCTGAAGGAAAGAAAAGAAGTTTGCTTTCAGTTTCCAATAAAAATGGTCCTGATTTTAGAAGACTACCAGATAGAAGTTAAATGATGAGAGAGGGAAATATTCTGAATGGAGAACTGAAAATAATCAAAGATGTTTCATGTGATGATGGCACAAGAACAAAATGCACTGGATCAAAATGTGAGATTGCTGTAAAATGTGCTTAAGAGCTTCTTGAATAAATGTAGATTCAAAAATGTATTAAAATAATCCAAAGGGCACTAGTTCTAATATTTCAGAAATGTGTTCCTGGTAATAGTAACAGTACTCTTCCTGGCTGACATCATTTTCAGTAACTATTATTGTTAACATCTATTGATTCTGAAAACTACCTCACATTTGTTGGTACTTAACACATATTAACTTATTTGGTTCTTATCCTTGACTATGATATTATTGGCACCTATACTATTCAAATGAAGAAGCTGAAACTATATAGTTACTTTAATAAGGTGGTCCTGAAACAGGGCGACCACGAAAGGACTTTTTTATTTTGCTTTAAACATATACAGGCCTGCTTCCCTCTCCGAAGCAGGCTACAAACAGGCTATTTACCTTTACCTTGAAGTAGCCACACCTAGGCCTGCTTCTCTCTCTAGGAAGCAGGCTACACACTGTTTATTAGCATTTACACTGTACCTGCCTACTATTGATATGCAAACATCAGCTACCAGTTTCTTTTTGCTTTCTTTTTCTTTTTTAGACCTAAAAAGAAAAACTTAAAAAAACACAGTTTAAAACTTTTGTGGGTTTTTTCCAACATCCCCAGCTTCTCAACCAAAATATTAAACCAATGCAAGACTATCAGTCCAGACTAATTTATTTTTAACAAAGTGATTTAATTATCCTAACTACAAAAGATACATGTAAGACTCAGATTACTTTAACATTGTCCAAAACCTTTCTCAGCATTGTCCAAAGTCCTTTCCCAGATTGCCCAAAAATCCTCAGTCTCTTATTCCTGATCATCTCACCAATGTCCAGTCAAATTTCACCTTTAATGCTAAAAGACATGCTTCTTTGGCTGCTCCTTTGGCTTCCTCCTCCTTGTCTTCCACGCTGTGTTCTTCTTGTCTTCCAGGTAGCAGAAACTCCATGGTGCCAAACCAGCAAAGTTTACTTTTTTTTCAGGCCTAACTTTTGCATGGCCTCTTTTAGATACAAGTCAAAGTCAGCAAAACAAACTCCAACACGGGGTTCAAATCTGCAAACTTTTTAACTGCATTTAGCACACATGCTGGGCCACCCTGGGCCAGCCAAGTGTTGCAGGCCCCCAGTGGCCACATGCCAAGCTCACATGGCTTACATCTTTACTCTACAAGATGGCCGATTCCCATCTCTCCTCCATTAAATCTCTCTCTCTCTATCCAATCTCCATATTGCCTCACTGATCTAAATTTAAATCCTTCTCTTTGTTTGCACACCCTTTATATATCCTAATTTCCTGCCTTCCAAAAAACCTTTGTCACCTTTCTCCCTCCTGCATCTCCCTAAAAAAAAAAAATTCCAACTAAGATCATTCTCACATTTTAACATCTGTCCTTAAAATCTGCAATCTTAAACAAAAAACAATGGGGGAAGGGGTAGCACACCCTCTCAGTCCTAGGTCATCATAATTTTCCAAAGTTATTTCTCAGAATATTAGGTACAATTAAAAATAAATGGTGGTCCTAGAAGATGAGGTAGTGTTGGGTTAAATGAAAATGAACCTGCTTGTTACCAGGATTTCTCATGTTATTGATGTGTTAATATGTTAATATAATATTATATCATAACTATTTAAGAGGTGCCAGAGCATGTAGCATATATACTACTTGAGTCATTTTTATTTTCTTGGATACAGATAAACACTAAGAAGAACATATTTTGGTATATGTCTCTTTAGGACACTGAATCCCATGGAATGATATATGTCCTCCACTCTGTGTCTTTCTGGTATGTTTTCAAAATCTTCATTCCCAAGCCTTCACTGTCACTTACAATAGACTTTTGATGCCACCTTTTATGTCTGGTTTCTTACTATATCCTGAATGTGCTTGGATGTGCATTTTGATCGATGCCCTGTTATTGGTCATGCAAACATGATTTCACTGTGAACATGATTTTAACTTGATGGATGCCTAGGGTGTTTGTCATGTGATTACAACCTGACCACAACTTTGTCCTTTGTCCAGCATCAGCTACAACCTTCATGCCAGCGATCATGATCATCCCTTAGGAGCCAGATGCTTTGTGCCAGCTGTGGTCTCTGCCAACTTCCTCTGCTCTCTTTAGCTGCTTCCAGTTTGGACCACAATTATCCTCATTCAAGGATACATCCACACCCCAAATGATTTTGTGTCATTGCAGGTGTACAACTTTAAATATTTCCTATATCTCCAGGAACTTAGTATGAATCCAGTGTCCTAGGAACTAGGGCTTCATGTTCCTTGTCAAGAGTTAGGTCTCCTACCTGGCTATGAAGTCACAGGACTCAGTTTCTTTATGAGGTCAGATAACATTTGTGCCTTTGTCTCATCATTGACTTCCTCTACCACTATCCATTCAAAGCCCTCAGTTGTGCCTGAGGGATCCCTTAAGGCTCTTGTAACTGTTCCTAGAATTAAATATTTAACTATTGACTTTAGTTCATGGTATAGACATCACTTATTCACAGACAGATGCCAGATAGTTATTTGCTTAGACTTTTAGCTACCCTTTAACCAAGAGCTACTTCAGTTATGTCTGAACTGTTATTATTATACTGACACATTGGTGGCAACAGTAGAAATTTCCATTTTATGAGCCGCTGACTATGTGCCAGGTTATGGTAAGGTCTTTATAAGCATTATTTTATTTAATACTTCATGAAATTAATAAGTGCATCTAAGGCAACAGTACATTACAATATAAATTTACATATTCAATCACAATGTTTATGTGAATTTGCTTATATATTCCTTAGTCTAGATTTAAATAGCCCTTACTGTAGAAAGCAAAGTTACTTTGTATCAGGCTTAATTAATTAATTCACATATTCATTTGCTAATTAATCAACTTACAGCAGGTTAACTGAGTGTCAGATTCTATGCTGGATGAGGGCAATCAAATCAAAAAAAGAAACATAATCTCTGATTTCAAGGGACTCCTTGTTTTAAGGAGACAAACAGGCAAGTTTGTGCAATATAAATATATATATGTATATATATATATATATGATAGTGTAGAAATGATGATAGACACAGTTGTATATTTACTATCTATAATTTAAGGAATGATCAATAGGACACTGTAAATACCATTATCTTAGTGTCTTTAAACTCAATATATCTAAAAATAGTACTATACACATTTCCTGTATAGCCTAATAAATATAAAGCTAAGTTTTTTGATGAAATATGACTTCTCTAGAAATATAAATGATGGTGAATCAATGAAACCTCTAGATGTGTGATGAATTGATATTAATCTAAAATTGGAAGAGTAAGGTTGCTCAGGGGGCTCATAAGTAGGATACTGCTTTGCAAATTATTTATTTGCCAGTCTAGACTCTGGATCCACCAACAGGAAAACAGGAAATGAGTGGGAAGACCCTAAATGTTTGCAAGATTTGAATAAGGAAATGTTGCCATTTAATAAACTGACATTTATCATTGGGAAGTTGTAATAAATAAGTGATTTTATATGTGGGTATGGAGAGGCAAGATGGTGTCCTCAGGCACCATGGCCAAGAGCCAGACTGGGAAGGAAGAACCATAATGACAGCTGCGCCAAACACTTTCAAGAATGTAATTATGTTAGGAATGGGGGATTTTTGTGGTATGAATGCTCTCTATGACATCTCGTAGGATGCACAGAATCAGAAAAACTTAATAAATAAACTATATAATGAATTCTATAATGTATATCAGCTCTAGTTATTTTTCCATGAAAGTATCTAAATATATGTTCAAAATGTCAATCTGTTACAGATATTCTGAGGAGAAATAAGGAGAGGGATATAAAGGAGATATAAAGAGAGGGCTTGAACGAGAGAGAATGAGAAGAATTTCCTTGCTGGAATGGATATAGATGACAGAAAATTCAGCGGGAGAAATGCAATACAGACAGGGAATACTGTCAATGACTCTAGATCAACCATTTATTCAAAAGTCAGGTATTCAAAGGGATACCAGGTTCTTAGATTTCTCCAGTAAACATAAACAAACAGGAAAACCAACTCTTTTATACTATATTACATCATTGATTTCTATTGATAATCTAGAATCCAGAGTGCCCTAGAACGAGAAGTATTGTTAGCAAGGACAACAGTTAAGAGTGAAATAAGACAGAAGGAGAAAGAAATATTGGATGCTTTCACTTGTATGTGGAAATAGAAAAACCAAACAAATGATCAGATAGAGACCAATTTTTCAGCTAATCCTTAAAAACTAACAATAGCTATGAGATATCCAGTAATGGAGAGAAGGGTGAAGGATGGTTGCCAGTAAGGGAAGGAAAATTAGGGGTGTGGAAGAGAGCATAGTGGACCATGCTTGGGGTACATGTGCTTTGGGGTACAGTGACCATACTTGAAGGGAGAAATCCTATATTATGAAAAAAATTAGCAAGGGAATAAAATAATGGTACTCCATTGACAAAATAATAAAAATGATGTCTTATCAATCATTAATAAACATTATACTGACTTTTAGAAATCTTTTAATTCCCTTCTTTCCACCATGTCCTTGTCCCACATTCTGACAGCTCATTAGAGTTATTCTAAGAGGGTAAGTTTAGTTTGTCAACTCCTGGATGGATTACTGAATTGGTATGAAAACAATAGCAAGTTCTATCCAGAAGATAAACTGTAGCTAAACTCTATATATCAAGGATACTTCTATCATTCTTACTGTTTGCTAAAAGAAAAAGGTAAATGAGCTTGATCACTTGTTCACTAAAAACACTTTGTGGAGAATTATGTATAGACAAGACAAACAAAAAAATAATTTAAATATAGGACTCCTCTGCTTTAAGTTGCTGATAAGTCCTGAAAATTCTTGGCACATAGAGACCACTTACTCGTATATTTGGTCAAAAGTATAGTCTTGAAATGATGACCTTGATATGGAGATCAAGAAAATGATTTGACACACATTTGGCCCAGACCACGTACTAGCACTGATGAATAAGATTTAAAGGAAGCAAAGATGAATCCCTCTTCTAAAGAGTCTCCTCTCTCTTTAAAGATATGAGCAAATTAGCATAAACATGAGACAGTAAGTAAAATTATTAGCTGAGCTGTATGATAGAGAGAAGTTTATAGGAGGTCAGAGAAGGGAAGAGATCTCCATAGTTATCAGTATGATCAATTTATAAATGACTTAATTTGGGTACCTCTCAGATTTCTTACCATTTGCTTTAAAAGTTTTCTTTTTTCATGTAAAATATTGGATCATAGGATGATGCTGATTTAATGGGTACTCTTTCTCTCAGGGGAGACTCATGTGACCCTCTCAAGTGACACTCCCAAGTCAGATTACATTAGATGCGCATGCTGTTTGCCACTTGGCAATTCCAATCCATCAACACCTGTCTGGGTAGAGTGCTTTTGTGGATAGTCTTTGGAAGAAGTCAGAGTTAAGGAAACTCACTAGCTCATTTAGAGACAAAAACTCGCAAGACAAACGCCAAATGGTCTAATCTTTATGACTGAGCAGGAGATTCATAGTATAATTTTAGACTTTTTCTTGGCATGTGGAATCTGTAACTCCTGAAACTTCAAAATGTACATACTTTCCCCCAATGAGATATAATTCTGTTGAGTTAATTATCATACAATTATAGCAATGGAAAAGAAAACCCTAATCAAACGTGAACAGCTTGTCTAACTATTAACCAGGCCATAGTGAACCATTACTTAGCTCTGACTTGCATGATCCATCATAGACTTTTGGCCCTCTGTGAACAAATGCTTAAATGAACCCACAGTCATTTAAAGCTGAACGGCCCAACCGCCTGGGATCCTGTGATTGTCTTTAAATTGTTTAGTCATTATATTTTACTGGCATGAAATTATGGCACCCTTCCTTCTCCCTCCATCTTTTCTGATTACTGGGAAGAAGTCGGCAGGGCATTACATGAAGGCTTTAGCTTCCCTGAATTCTGACCTACAGTATTGTTTATTTGTCGAAAAAAATTTCTGTTTTTTATTCTATTGATGATTAAAAATATTATGAACAAAATGCTTCTGGATGAGTTTCTTTTCTAAGTGACCCAAAATCTGAAGTACCAAACTCAGAGTGGTATCTTTTGATACTAATCCAACTTGATCTGTCTTCAGGCCAATTCACACTATTTCCAATACTCCAGAAGTCACATTCAAAGTCACTCAGGTGTGGTGCCATGAAGTTTTAGTTTCACTTAAATACATACAGAAGGTCAGTTTGTATGGGAACAGAAATGTAAAAACAGGGTTTGCTCTGTTTAAAAAGAGTTAGGTTGCTAAGAACTGGGGAGGAAAATTAAGGACAAAGTCAATAAGATGATTTGATACCATCTTTGGGGTTAAGTAATGAGACTGTGAGTTCAGGGACTGTATTTTGCTCAAGAATGCTAGAAACTTGACATGGCACCTAATGCCAATCCATTTTTTTTTTGTTCATCCTAACCCCAGTCATACTGAGTTTTCTTTGGTTTCTGTCACAGGTGGGGTCCAAGGCACAGCTGATTAGGAAGGCAGCCTTTTCCTGTAAGACTGTATGTTATTGGGTACAAAGATAACAAAAGAGTGACTGAATGTGGGACAGATTCATCTGTCTTCAGCTTTGACAGAGCGAGGTGTTTAGAAATGAAAGTAAGCAGCTGATTTTAATTCTGCAAACAGAGGCTTTACTACAGCAAATGAACTTGTCTATCAACATAGAGGTCTACACAACATTTTGGTTTTCTATTATTCCTGGTAACTGCATCTGTGAGAAAAGGTTAGGGAGGGAGGTGTAAGGAAAGATAGGGTAGAGGTGAATCCCTGCTGATGGTGTTGGTGATGCTGCTACAGCAACCACCAATAGTAATCACCCTAAGGACCTGATCTATAAATAGTCTGTTCCCGTGAAAATATGTCTCATAAGACCAAGATCAGAGATCCTATTGTGTCCTCCTTTTCCCCACTCCAGCCTTCTGCTAACAAAAAGAGAAAAAGCAAACATCTTGGGAATAAGATTGGGGTGAATATTCCAGGGAGCTTTGAATGTCAAAGTTTGTCTCCAAAGCTTACCTTGCTTCCTGTAAGAGTTTTGAAAAACTGAAATAAACTTTGAAATACACATATAGAGGTTGGCATGGGGAGAAGATATTAAGATGAATGAAAAACATAAATGTGAGTTCACACTAAGGCTGGGAAGAAGTCAAAATAATGCAATGTTACAGGATAAAAATATATTAATAATTTATGGAGGCAGGTGGTATCTCCAACAAGGAAGGGGGAGGGAGAAAAAGAAAGGAGAAAGAAAACAAAGTACCCCAAAACAAGGTGAGAAATTCCTGACAGACAAGAAATCCTAGCATGCGGAGATGTGATAGTGCTCTAGGATTCCATGGTTGTGTATCAAAGATTGCCTATAAAATGTCTGTTACATTAGAGTGCAGATGATTTCTCACACCTTTATATGAGAATCTATTCTACATCCTCATCTTTATGTGGAAATGATGAAAGTATATCCTGCATGCACTTCATGAAAACATTTCCCTGATAAAGATGGGGCAGATATTTCTTTGTAGAAAAATAGATTGGGTCTTTTTTTCACATGTACTATCTGCTTAGGAAAAGAAATAGAAACATGTGTGGATGTTAATGGTTCTAAGAGTCATGTAAATGTTTCATCTTTTACATGGACAAGACCAAGGAGCCTGCTTCTCAGTGTTGTAGAGGTTCATCACTCTTTTTATCCATGACTGTAACCCTGAGGTATCTTCCTTCCAAATAAATTAGGGTCAGATTGAATGTATCCAAATTCTGCGCATAGAAGATATAGATTTTTGAGCATTTTGGTGTATACCCCAACAGTTTCATGAATGACAATTGAAGAAACTGTCCTGGATGACCTACTCTTTTAAAAGAGTACAAGACCCATAGGGTAGCAGCTAATCAAGGAGTTGGAAGAATAGGAAAATCAGATTCTGAAAGAAAACAGAATAATTCTTCTTAGAAGGATGCAGAGCTTAGAAAGTCTGTTGCCCATGAGTTTGCCTCAGACAATGTAGTTGCCAGGAACTTTAGTAAAAATTTTGTCTCTTCTATTTTTTGGTAAATAACACTTTATTTAATACAAGCAAATAAGAGCCCATTTCCTCAACTTCTGTCTGCTGCACAGATCCTTCTGGACTGAGAAGTTGTGCACCTGATTTTTTTTTTTTTTTTTTGTCTTTTGAGAATGTTCCCCATAACTCTGACTGAGGTATGATGATTGAGTTTAACCATTTCCTTGTCCCAAATATGCAGTGTTTGTCTAATTTATTCTGTTCTCTTAGAAAAAATAAGTCATATTACCACTAAATAATTCAATGGATTCATTTAGATTTTTTGTCAATTGATAAGAAAACTTTGTGTTAAAATAGTAGTGGCCATGTATTGACTACCTATTGTACCAGACAGTTACCTTTGCCTTTTTGGGCTATCTTGTTTAATCATTGTGAAAACTGCACAAGGTATTTATTTTTGTATCATTTTACAGATGAGGATACCGGAGAGGTAAGTGCATTTTTTTTTTGAATTTGCACAGCTAATAAGTCATGGAGTAGACGTTCATGTGCAAAAAGAATCTGACTGTAGAGGTGATAATAAGGTATACAGCTTCCTGAGGATAGCTGATAAATGTCTGTGATAGTAATTATTAAATAAAGATGCAAGAATGAATTTAAAGCTTGATTGAAAACCATAAATCTTTAGTCCTGTCTTCAAGGCAATGTGTCTTCTGACACTCATTTTTTTTTGCCTTTTAGCCTTGTAGTACATCTGAGGTATAGTCTACAGTCAACAGACTTGGGTTCCATGCTTATCCCTCCATGCTTACTTGAGTGCTCTCAGATGTGTTATTTATCTTTTCTGAACTTCAGTGCATTCATTTAAAATTGAGATGGTTCATTCTTTACAGAGCTGTAGAAAAGATTATGTGATGAATGGTAGTGCATGCTCAACAAGTTGGGTTGGAGTAGATGAAGAAAATGCTTTCCCATCTGGAACATTCATGTGGTGATATTACTTATTTAGCTAACAAGACTGAAAGCTTCCTCTTCAGGAGGATACTTCACCCTTATTGTCTTCAAGTTCAGCACTTCTATTAAAAAAATGAGAGAGAATCACTTTATACTTAGGTAATGGTCATATTCTCCCATGCTTATTTAAAATCTAATGAGTGATTATAAAATCTCCTACTTTTTTTTTCATTTCTTAGTTCACCAGCAGTTGTCTACATCTCAATAAATAACCTTCTCAAGCGGCAGAAGAGTTTCTGGAAGTTAACATTTTTTTGTTGTTTGCTGATCCCTGAATTTTATCAATGGATTCTTAATCAAGGACAGTAGTTCTGACTGTGGGATTGTTATCAATGAGCTTAGAACTTATTGAAATCTTCAGAGCAGGGCTAACGGGATATGTTGTCATCCTGAAGATAGCACCAGACTTGCTGTGGCTTACTTAATTCGAAAGGACATTTCATAATTCTGGCTAAATTGGAATCACAAGTCAGATGAAATTTAAGAGCAAATTATAGTGATCTTGCCCTCTAGAGGATTTGAAAGAATAACTCATTACAGCAATTGGTAATGGTTATTGATGAAGTTTCTTTGGCTCAAGAAGGAAAGCTACTATTTCAAGAGTTGAGTTTCTGGGGCCTGATGACATAAATCATCAATTCTTCACAAACTTAAAAGGATTATAATTTTAAAAAGGTGAGAAATATTAGTCTTCAATGAAGCAGTAGGAAATTTTCTTTAGGAAGACTTTTTTTAGTAAGATTTTAAGGGGACATTATGAGTATTGGGGGAAATGACTACAACCGATGTTTGGGTTCTAATATAAGATTGCAATCATGTAATATTAAAAATATTAGGGAACAGTATTAATGGAGCACATCAGAAAATATTTGTGTGTCAGGAACTGTGTTAAAACACATTTGGTATACATTTGGTCATATAGTTCATTCAATCTAGTATATAATGTCTGAAAGTTAAATCAGATTATATAATTTCCGAATAATTTCCAAAGTAAAAGGCAGCAAGATTAAGTGATGAGGTAAACATTCTCTTCCTCATGACATAACTCTTCTGTATCCCCATATTTCCTGTTAACCTTACACTAGTGAGAGTGGGTCTTCTGGTCATTTATTTAGGGTATACTTAGGGCACTGTTAGTACTATCCCGGCGATCATGACAGAGGTAAGGGTAAACTCAGAGATCGGTAGAATATGAGTGCAGGAAATATTTGAGGAGTATGTTAATGATGGTGACTGGTCATAAGCTTTTATCTGTACACATATGAGAACTAGCCTCTGTTATCTGCTTGTCCAGGCCTCCTCAGGTGCTGAAGAAAGAGATGTCCAGGCCAAGTAAGAGTCAAGACAGGACCTCAACAGCAATCATAAGTCAGTATCCATTCACTGTGCAGCTATTCTTTTTTGGGTTCAGTACAAGATATTTCAATTATGATGCATTCAGTGTCTACAAATTTTATTTTTAATATAAAATAGGAAAAATTCTCAAAGTAACTTACAGAGATCAAGAAAATTCTGCACAACCACATATTCAGACAATGACAGATCTGAGATCTAGGTCTGTCTAATTCCATGGTTACACTTGTATTTTAACATAATCATCAGTAATTGCAGACATTTGCCTACTGTGTGCTAGGCCCAGAGCTAGAAAAAGGGATTGCATATAAAAAAGAAAAAAGTTCTCCTTTTTAGGGCTTTATCTCTAATGTTTTAATCAATTCTCTCTTATTAGTAAAAAAGCTTCACAGTCCTTTGAACAAGACAGTCTTCCGTTTTGCCCTCTGCAATATTTAGTAAATAGTACTCAAAAATGCTACTTAATTGCTTTATTCATCTCAAAATCTTGCTCAGCCTACTAGCTCCCACTTGAAGAGGTGAATCAGGGACCATTTACCTTGAATCGTGTCCCCATAATGCTTTGGGGACTTCTGACTTTGTCATTCCCTTGCATTAATAGAATTCTCTTTTATTCACAGAAATAGAAATGAGAGTGGTTAAGGACAAAATGTCATTGGGCATGAAAAGAACCTGGAAACATTAGCAGGAAACAATGTGTCATAATCACTAAGGTCTTTTCTCTCTTAGATTTTACTACTTTCTTTAAATGCAAGTTTTCTCTGTGCTTTTGTGCAGATCAATAGAAAAAGGAAAACCAAGCAACCAACCAACAAATGGAAGTTTTAGGTTATGTGGTCTCAGCCAACTGCCTTCCCTTTTGTGGACTAAGGGGGATTAGGGGATTAGTGGGCTACCAACTTTCTAACTTGGGCAACTGGAAATTAAAGTCCTTTATCACATGACTCTGGAGAATACATTTGAAATGTCATGTGCAGGAAAAGACATGCCTTAAAAAATTCTCCATACTCTTCTCTGTCTGTCTGTCTCCCTCCTCCCCCACTGCCTGGATACCAGCATGATTTTTAGAGGTAAATAGTGAGTAAAGGCACCAGTAAAGGCTCTTTTCACTGATAACTCAATAGTCCTCAAGACCAGTGTTACTGAACTGAACAATTGCTTTGACATATGGGTACAAATAAGTTAGTAATTCTAATCCATTCATCTGTTTATCCACTCAGCAAGTAGTAATTTATAGAGTTACTTATATATAAATGATACAACTCTAGAAGTATAGACCAAGAAAACACAGAGGTGGATTAATAGATGCAGTCTTAAACCTAAAGACCCGGTAATTTGGGGAGAAAAATAGTTTTAAATAAGAGAATATACATATATATTTATATACACATGTACACACATACATATACTATATTGTGTCATGTTGAAGCACCAAAGGAAAGAGTTAGAAGTTGATTTCATGGAAGTAATAAGTATTTACTCCTCTGTGAAACTATGTTGGTTGAGTTTCTCTTCATCCATTATAATGATTTTTATGTAATACTTATTCATTTAATCATCACAAAGTTCCTTTATTAGTCAGGGTTCTCCAGAGTAAGTAGAACCAATAGAATAAAAATACAAATGTAAATGTATAGAGGAGCTTTACAATTGGAATAGGTTCCCGCAATTGTGGATTCTGACAAGTCTCAAGATCAGAGATCTGAAGATGTAGAAATAGGAAAGGTCAGTATCATAATTTAGTCATAATGCAAAGGCTTGAGAATTGGGGAAGGGGGAACTGGTGGTTTAAATCCTGGTGTCAGTTCAAAGATCCAGGAACCAGAGATACCCATATCCAATGTTACGAGAAAATTGCTGATATGTCTCAGCTCCTGTAGACAGAGTGAATTGTTTCTTCTTCTATTACCTTTTCGTTCTGTTCAGACCCGCAGTGAATTGATTGATTTCCATCCACATTGGTGAAAGTGACCTTTACTCAGTGTACAGATTCAAATATTAATTTCTTCCAGAGACATGTGCACAGACACACCCAGACGCAATGATTTACCAGCAATGATACCAGGGATCCTTTCACCTGTAAAGTTGACACATAAAATTAACCATCACAATCCTAATGGGTTATTATTATGACTATAAATTAAGGAAATTTTCCAGATTAAAAGTACATTAGAGTATTTCAGAATATATGAGAAAAGGTTTTTGAATGTTTTTTCAGCTATAAGCATTTACAGATACACAACAGGTGTGTGTGTGTGTGTGTGTGTGTAGAGCTACAACATAAGATCCATTTCTTCTATGCATCATGCTCAAAAAAGCTTTAAAAAATGCTATAATTAAATCATGGTCATCTATAGACATAAGTATACTGGAATCCACTCTTCATCCTAGAAGCATTTCCTGTTTAAAATTGACTTTTAAGAGAAGAAAATAAAATTTTATTTCTTTAAATTAAAAAAAAATATATATATATCACATTATTGTAATCTGTGGGGTTCACCCCTCTCCTCCCCTCCATGGCCTATTCAGCTGCCCCCCCCCCCTTGTGTACTTTCATTTGGTTGTCCATATATTAAAAATACAATTTTAAAAGTGAATTTATTTTCATAGGGAAAGGAAAGAGATGTTAGTGAAAAGGCAGAAACTTTCAGTTATAAGATGTATGAGGTTTGAGGATACAATGCATGCCATGGTGAATGTAGTTGATAACACTGTAGCATATAATTGAAATTTGTTCTCACATGCACACAAAAGGGTAAATATGTGAGGTGATGGATGTGTTAATGATTTCAATGGGAAATACTTTCACAATCTATGCATACATCAAATCATCACGTGTGGTACAATTTAAATATCTCACAATTTTGTCATTTACCTCACTAAAGCTGAAAAAAGCTTTAGTGTATGCTCTTTTTGCAGTTCAGAAACATTTGGAGTAGAAGATAGTTGAATTTACCTTTTAAGTCTGCAGCCAAGAGTGTTGGAGAATCTCCACATATCCCTGATCTCCCCAGTAAAATGGAGATAATCAGATTTCCTTTGTAGATTTTTAAATGAAGATTACTTGAGATAGCAAATTGAGACTATTTAACATGCCACAATGCCTAACAAATATTCAGAGCACTCTCTCTTTCTCCAACATCCCTGCAATTCATACTCTCATGATCCTGGCACATGCTTAGAGAAATTCCTAAAAATTCCATGAATTAGCCTGTGACTCCCAACTGTTTGGCAGCCATTCTTCCTAACCATTTACTTAAGTTATGATGACTGAGAAGAAACAAACAAGTTACTTCCGTTTAAGAAAAAGTAATGGAACAACCACTCACAGTGTGGGAGTAAGGATATGCAAATATATCACTCAGGTTTTATTCAAAGAGCAAGGTGGCAAACAGGAAATAGACTAGGTGAAAGTAGAGTTATGCATCTCCAGATCTCTTCACTACAGTAGGATTTTAGCAGGTGGAACTGGTACAAGTTCAACCATGGAAGAATTCACAGGTAGTCATTGCACTTAGGACTCTTTAAAATTGGAAGGTCACATAGAAACTCCCTCAAGGATAAAACACCTCGGAACTCTGGAACCTGTGTTTCTGAAGTTTTGAAAGGACTTTTGCTCTCAAATGAAAAAATAGCAAAAAGTAAAACAACCAGATGCATCTTGCAGCTGGTTTTACTTGTTAGTTCTTTAATCCATCCTGCAAGAAGGCTCTACTTCTATAATAGAGATGTGTTCAATCTGGGGAGATGTATAAGATGCCAGCCTGCATGTATTAAATTGCAGAGGAAATACCAGTTACCAAATCTCTTTCTTTACTTCAATGAATTTTCCCTCCTGCTCCAGACCCCTACAGCTCTTGCCCTTACCCCCACCCCCTACCATTACCACCTTTGTAGGTGAAGACATGGATGGAGAAGTGTTTCCAACTACTTAGTTTCAATCAATCTTTAGCTTTCTTTAGATATTGAAAGACTCTTTTCATGTTGTTTTCTTTAGCAACATTTGCTTTTATTTGACTCACCGTTCCGATAATTGGGAAATGGAATCTTTGCTGAGAAGGTGTAAGTGAATAGGACCTAATAGTTCCAATTCAGCCACAGCTATAGGAAATGTATGAGGGTTACAACCCTTGTCAGAATGAGACACTTGCTTTTATGAAGAGCATATATTTGAACAATTGCAAATAATACAGTTGTCCTGACCCCTGCACCCATAAACAATGATTGTAAATGGTGACCTTTAAAAGAAAAAAATAAAAGATTCTTAGATGTGGGTTCACTAGATTGGGATGACATTTTTGCGCCAGTTTTTTTTCAGATGTGTGTATGTGCGTGTGTCTGTATATGGTATCTATGTATACTTTAAAATATATTTTAACCTTTCCTTCCTAGTTTACTCCTAAATTTACCAGCACTAAACTTCAATCTTAACTCATTTCTTTGAATTCACCTCTGCTTCCTAATGCCAGGTTAAGAAAACAAGCCCTCCCCTTTACCACAGGCATCTGTAGAAGCAAATACCAACTAAAACATGACCAAAAGTCAACTGAAGGAGAAACAAACCAATTGGAATTCCTGTAGCCCCCACTCCAGCTTTCTTTCTGGCTCCAGGCAAGTCAGCATGTGCTAACTTGCTTGGTTGACTAAAAGGCATGCTTAGACCCCAAATTTGCATTCTGCTTGGGCTCAAAATGGGTCTGCAAGTCTGTCTCCCTAAGTTCTTCTGTGGTTTCCTACTCATAAGTTAAACCTCTTTGATAGTGCTGCTGATCGGGTTACATACATTGTAGTATAGCTAAGCCGTAATTAAGTGGACCCCATTCCTCTTTAGCAGTGAAAGCTGCACCAAGGACATGAGGACACCAGCACTGGCAAGAAGCAAGTCTCTTAGTACTGGTACTGACTCAGCAGATTCATACCCAAAGACTGAATGCTCCTAACAGGGAGTTAAGACTTTATATATGCTTTACATGCTCTGGTGTAGCTCAGGTAGGCTATCATTGGGGGTAGTCTAAAGCTTGGTGTGGCCAAAACAGAATAAGGAAGATTTTAAGGAGAAACAGGGCTGCCCATACCAGTAAACTGAGCAAGTCATGGGTTGCTTTTCTAGACAGTTGCTTATCTAGATCCCTTGACTTTATTTCTTGGATACTGGGCTTCAGTCTTCAGTGTGCTTAATCATGCTTTTACCTGACCATCATATTCACCAAGAGCAGGTACTATTGTGATGGGCTGAGGTAGGGAAGAGGAAGTGATAAGGAAGGGAAGAAACTCATTTCCATGGCAATCATATAGTGGACGTAGGATAAGATGATTTGTCCCATTCTCTTCCCTTCCCAAAAGAAGAAACTACCTACCTGACTGGTAGTTTTTTATCATCATGCCACCTCCCCAGGCACCAATGGAGACAGAGGCTAAATTCACACTCAATATCATTTCTCTGCACCTTGATTCCCTTGCCTTTGAAACAAGAAACAGGTATTTGCCTGGTCTAATGCATTCAGTTGTAAGAAAGGCTATAGCACGATTTTGAGAGTCTTTCCTAAGGTTCAGAGATGAAAAGTAAAGTCTTTCCTATACATGGCACTGAGAAGGCTTCTGAGGCAAACTTTAAGATTCTTGGGAGAATGCCAGCATTGCAAGCATACTTTGGGGTGTGGTGGTGTGTTTGCTTCCCTTCCTCCCTCTGATCTGATCACTCCTGCTGTTTCTTTGATGAGGAAATTAAAACCCAGAGAGTTGAAACACTTTGTTAAGTCAGACTGTCAAAGTGAAGAGCTCAGGGAAGGTGAGGACACTACACATTTATGAAAGTAATGAGGATTTTACTGGGGTGTTCTAGTGTTTGCTTGGGAGAAAATTAAGCTGAGTAAATGATGCTTTGTTGTGTATATTTGTTTCCTTGTAAGTGTCAGAAAACTAACCCTAGGAAAGCATTGTATAGAAGGCCATTATCAACTTAGACCACCATACAGAATTGAACAACCAAGCAAGGGCAAGGACAGGGTTCCAGATGGGTGTCAGGAATAGCTGGAATCAGGGGTATGAATGCTATTTTCCCTTCCTCCTTAGGCCTCTGGCTGCACTTCAACTCTGTTATTATTATTACTATTATCATCGTTGTTGTCATCATCATCATCATCATCATCAATCATCATCATCATGATCATCATCATCATCATGATCATCATCATCATCATCACCTGTTCTGTTTCCAGGGAGGCAGATAGGAAAAGTCAGATGCACATTTTTGGTTTCAACCACCAGAGGGAGATAGTCTCACCCTGTCTGTGTTCTGACAGTTAACAAATATCAGACAAGTGTAGGGTTGGTCTAGACTGGGAAATGATGAGGCTGCCTACAGACATGCATTTCCAGTCAAGAACACAGGGATGAAGAAGAGGAGGAGCTGATCTCATAAGAATAGTTATCTTGGGCAGAAAACAAATGTTTCGGAGTTACTTAAAATACATATTTAATCACATAAATATAAGCACAAGTCCACTCATGCCATAGAGTGAGCTTTTACATCATGAATTAAGGGAACAATATGACGCAAACCCCATCAATCGCAGTGCCCACATAGGGCCTGCTTTGAACCTACTATAATACTATAATAAAGACAGTGCATGAGTCTCAAGCACATTTTGCCTTCCTATTTTTTTCAAGAGTCATTTTACTTGAGAGGATCATCCCTTAGTGCTCTGACTTGTGTCTCCAAGGAAGCTGGAACTCCTCTGATTCCATTGGGTCACAGCAGACTTTACAAACCTGGCCCGCAGGTTTCAGAGAACATACTTCCATTATTTCTCTCATGTCTGGGGTCTCACCTGCAGGACTGTTGTTTCTCTTGAACTTGACAAGATAATCAGTCAACCTGTAGTCTTTGGTACACCTAGAAATTAAATGAACCAACTGCAAATGGAAAGATTAAAGCCCAGCCAAAGTGTCAGGGTGGCCACTAGGGACTAACAGAAAGGCCACAAGTGTCTCTGCGATCTGATGGTGCAGCTAGGTGTTACTGAGATTGGAAACATCAGTTATCATAGTGTAAGACAAACCCAGCACCTTATAAATCAGTAAGTCATTGCTATATTCCTGAAGAAAGGAGGCCTTCCAAAGAAAATAAAACATCTCAGAACTTAATTGCATTTTTCTTCAAGTAAATAACCTTTATTTTTTGCCTATAGATGTGATGGAATGCAAATGAAGGTGATGCTTTCCTATTACTAGTGGATATTACGTTTAATGATAACATAGATTTAACCAGGCCAAGGATTATGGAAGGAGCATGATATTTATTAGAACTTCTCATCAAAGATCTTGATTCCTTCTTTAGCTTAGGTAGAAGAATATACCCATAACACTCAAAGAAAATACTCCCATTGTTTGAAACTGGAAACTTTTTTTTTCTGCAAGGAAATTAAAAGCCAATCTAGTGTGTGAATATTGTTCATTAAGAAGTTAACATCAGAAGGGCACCTAGCAGGCACCAAACGTGTTGTTTGTGCTTTAAAGGCCTAGGATCTCCCTAGTCATTCCTATGGTGCTGTTCCCTCTGTTTGGTGGAGCCTATTCACCAACAGGGGAAGCGCATTCATCGCAACTGGATGCTATAGACTGTTCACATCCTCTCTTCAAGCTCCTAAGAGTGATTATTATAGTTGGGATTAAAAAAAGAATCCCTTTCAACTTCACATATTTATGAATGTGTCAATGAACACTTTCAGAATGTATCTATCAATATCAAATGTGGTTTTTAGCAGAAACCTTGAAAAAATTGCAGAATTACCCTCTGAAATATTGCAGCTATTATTTTTTAAAATTGCAAGAAAATGTTCTGCCATTTCAGACCATTTATCTCTGTTAACAAGACACTTTTTTAGTTGGATAGATAATATACACCCATCTGGTCTGCAGTTTCTTCATTTACTCTGGTAATAATAACTAAAGGCAATTCTCCATTGCTTTGGCATTGTCCAGGCTGATCTTTTGCCTTTCCTGCTGTTGATGTAGGATGCAAAAACAAGAAGGAATTGGAAGTTGGTTATAATACACAGACATGCCATTTAGAATGTCATTTCAGTGTTGAGCAGGAAGAAGTGCCGGAGTGTTAATGAAAACAGAACCTCATTTCAAGCAACCTGGCCATTCAGGAAGATATAGGAAAATGCCACAAAATATTTTTGTGTTTTTAACTAGACACCACTCTATTCACTTATCTTTTTTTTATGAAGTTTTTCAATGCAAGATGTATACATTTGCAAAAGTGTGTGCAATTCAGATTTATTTTATCTGAGTTCTGCAGCTAGATAAAAGAATCCTGGAGAACTGGACCAAGTTTTCTCTTGGATCTGGCTGTGTTTACAACACAATAAGAAGAGAAGCTTTGAGACAATTTTTGAATGTTTCAAGGTAAAGAAAAAGAATTTGCTTTGATCTCCTTGAGGTTCAATATCTTCCTAGTGGCTTCATTTCTCCATTTCCTCCTCTGTATTCACAGAACTGGCATAGCTTTTGCTTGGGAATTCTAGAAGGGATTTCTTAAATAAAGTGTAAAAAGCATAAATTTTGATCCTGAAACTGCAGGGAGCAATTTCCCCTTTCTCTTTTGTTTCTCTATCTCTTCTTCTCCCTGGGCTTTCTCTATATGCCCACAGTTTTCCTTTCTGATTCCTCAAGCTGCCTGGCCCTCTAATTGGTTTTATTGACTATCATCTATCAAAATACAGTAGAATTCAGGGAAATGTTTGTTTTGTTTTACTTCTGTTGAATTATTTTCTCTTAGAGTTGTTTTGCTTTCTAGTAAGAAAGCTGGGCGGGCGGGGGTGGGGTGGGGTGGTGGTGCTCATCCCAGATCTTCCTTGGCAGGGAACTTCCACTCACTGCTGACAGCAGAATCCCTGTGTTTCTGCTGAGACCCAACCACAGTAGTGGACCGGGTCAGACCACTGCCTATTTTGAAAAAGGTAAATAACTATTTATTATCTCAATTCAAGAGATTATGAAAAAAATCACATGAAAATATATTATTTTTACTTCTCCCTCCAAAATGCTATTCTTATAATGAACAAAATTGTCATTTTTTCTCTATCAGAAAGTATATTAAATTTAGCGTATAAGAAATAAAACCTATTTCTCAATTTTATGTTATATTAAAATCTGATTGGAATGCAAATTTTCTGACTAGGTTTACTAGGAAGAGAGATGTCCTTTAGTTTTCCTTTGTAAGTGTGTATGTGGTTTATGCATGTATATATGTGAGTTATGCATGTGTGTGGTATGTATATGTGTAGTGTGAAATCTGTGTGTGGTATATGTGCTATGTCCAGGGAACACCTATGTTGTATATTATATATATGATGTGTGTGCTGTGAGTTGTACAAGACGTGTGTGCTTTGTGTAGTAGGTATGTGGCATGTGTGCTATGTGTGGTATGTGTGTGTGTGATATGTGTGTATTGTACAATATGTATTTGGTGCTGTGTGTTTAGTGTGTATTGTGGAATGTGTGTTGTATAAGTGTGTTGTGTAATGTGTCGGTGATGTGCGTTGCTTATGTGGTATATGTGTGATGTACAGTGTGTGCTGTATGTGTGGTATGTATATGGTGGTTGTGTGTGTATGTTATGTGCTCCATGTGCCGCAGATGGTGCATGTGGTGTGTAAGGTGTGTATTTAGAAGGCAGAAACAAGGTCATAAGTCACCATACAGATATTGGCAGGAGCCTAAAGAAAGATTTATCAGGTAGGACATTTTTTTTTTCTATTTAATAAACTTGTGCTGAACAAGTTAAAAATACAAAATTCTCCATGAGACAAGTCACAAAACACAATTTGCGAGCCCAGCAGCCTCTTCTGCTTTCTCATTTTGGTTCTAAGGTTTTGTGGGTTTTTGCTAGATTTTGCTGTGTATACCGCCTCTTGAGAGGCTGAGTTTGGGAGATTACCTGAAGGTTGAAAAACCAAAATTGGGGGCTATAATGCTAAAATTATAAAATAAGGTCTTAAAAAAACATGCTACCAAAGAGGAAGTAAGCTACTCTGTTTACTGTCTCTTCCATCTCACAATGAGCGGTGATGTTTGAATTCAAAATCTGAACTGAAGGAAAATCACAAACCTTTTGACAGAAATTGTGCATCTCTAACATCAAATTACTAGACATGAAGTCAGAAGATCAACTTTGTTTTTGGGAAGACCATTATAAACTAATTCCAATTTGTATCTTGTGGTAGAAAATATTTTTGTCTTGTATTTTTGCCTTAAGTAAATTCTTTTTGATATGATGTGAAAACTCTAACTTCTATATATTTAAAGTGTATTGTGGGTGCTCAGGTAAGTTAAAGCTAGAAAGCAATGACTCAAAGTAGTTTTAGGAAGTACTGGAGGCAAGAAGACAAATTCACATTTCAAATATATTTTATAATGCCACTACAGCATGGCATGACCTGGACTTTTCCATCTCCATCTGTTAAGTTGTGACCTCCATGAATACAGGAATCTTGCCTTTCTTCTTTACTGGTATAACCACAACACCTGGAACTTTGAGAACCTGTAGAGTTAGATCATATTCCTTTCAGGTCACTCTTAGCCCAATGGTGACTTAATCGGAAAGCTAATCACTAGGGTGAGTGGCACATTCACTCAATTTGTCCAGTGTTTTGTCAGTCCACTGACTCATTTCATGAGTGTTCAGCACTGTCTGTGGAGCAGCCTACACTGAGTTGCATTCATGTCCAAGGTAGACAGATCTCTACTATTGTACAACCCTCCCAGCCCAGTAGTTTTGTTGTTGATGCTTGAAATGAAAAGAGAAATTTGGAACCCTTAGTGTATTTTACAGGCCTTTAATGCTGAATCAGGGCACAGAGTAGGTGGTAGGAAGATAGTAATTGAACCACCCTTGCCTCAGAGTGATGACACTACCCTTTCTCACTTCAGTCTGGCATTCTCCCTCTCAGTCTTGTGCCATCTTTCTTGCCGCAGAGTGATGTCACTACTTTACTTCTTGCTTCTGGGTCCAAGTGTCTTCACTTACATATGTGTATGTGCCTGTTCCCTGGGTTCAGGTGTCTATAATCAAAGACAAGCAGCCCCTTGTCTGTGCTTCTCAATCCCATGCCTCTCACCCTCAGGAGGAATGCAAACCTGCAAGTGGTAACCACAGAGGCTAGAAGGTGGAAAAAAGCCAGATTTAACTCCATTTTTCTACACTGCTTGGAGCTGGCATTCTGCCGATAAAAGAGTATAAACAAATTTAGAAATCAATCTACACAGCACTGTATAAAACATAGACTAGTGAGATGGAGTCTACATGGGACTTGGGGTCAGGGGCGGTCTTCCTGGGGCCACGTTCGGGTGGGCTTCACATCGACTTCAGAAGAGAAAGGCAGCCCCATGAAGCATGTGGGGATGGTGCTCCAGGCAGAGGGGACAGCCAGAGAGGAAGTACAGATCCATGTGACTGGAGAAGGTGAGAGAAGCAGAGTCATAGGAGGTGAGGCTGGAGAGGGTAGTGGAGGCACAGGCCTGCGAGCACTGGGAAGCTGCTGTGTGCTTTTTACAAGCTGAAGTCAGGCTTATTTCATTAGCTAGCAGAGCTTCTGCCATGAAAAAGGAAACAAAAGTCTACTTCAAAATAACAACATTTTAAGTAAAAAAAGAACAAATGAGGAAATTGATTAATTTTATTATTTATTGATGCATTACATTATGGATGTACACTGAGTTGTGTTCATCTCACTTCATAGTTAGAAGAACTAGTTCAGAAGACCCCATGTACTTCAGTGGGGTACTCATGACTTCCATCAATGAGCAAGCATTTGACATATACAAGGGCTGGCAAATGTTTTTTAAGGGTCACATGGTACATAGTTTAGAATTGAAGCCCTGCATATTATGTGGGGATTTATATAATATACAATATATATGTGCAAGTAATAATTATAAATAACATGGAGGTTATCATTGTAACTATTTTTGAATGCATAATTTCTCACATAACTTTTTATGTTTCCATTTAAAAACATAAAATTTAGTCTTAGCCTATTGGCTGTGAAAAATTAGACAGTGCATGGAGTTAGCATGAGTCACTGTCAGTGCCTTAAAGAGATGTAAAGAGTTCTCTTTGCATGACAATGACTGAGATCAATCCACCACCACAAAGTAGGATGTATCTGTCCAGATAGTTTTTAATTTAGCTGTAATATGGAAGAAAGTTTGATAATCCCTACTGAAATTAGCTCCTATTTGTTTTGTGTATGTTGAAATAAGAAATTTTGTTTGATGAAGTTCACAGTATAAGTATTGATGAGCCTGTGAAGGTGAATTTTTATATGTCTGACTAAATGATGGTGTTTGGTCAAAAATGCATCTAGAAGTTTCTACAGAGATAATTTGCACTTATTATCAGCATCTGCCATGACAGGGATGGAGATGTTGTGAGTGGGCTTCACCCCAGCAGCCCAAGGCAATGGAGCAAAATCAGCTTTTGCAAATATAGAGGGTTCTGCCTGATAATGGCAACACAGGAGTTACTGCCTGAGACTCCAACCTACTGGTCTGCTCTTCAGCCTTTAGACTTGCCAGCCCCCACAACTATGTGGGCCAATTCCTAACCAACTATCCATCCTTCCATCCGTCCATCTGTCCATCTGTCCATCAATCTATAGATACAGATCCATATGTCATGAAAATATATACCACCTATTTGTTTCCCTTGAGACCCCTGGCAGATATAATGCCCTGGTGGTTCTTTTAAGTCTAAAAAGCTTAAAAGTAACTGTTAGTTTTTTTATGTAAAATCTTACTGAGTTTTTCATTTCCAACTTTGAGCTTCATCTTCAAAGACAACGCAGGTTGGTCTATACACTATACAAATCTCTGGTAGTGAATGTAGAAAACCAGCAATGATTTGCAGAGTGACAACCCTAAGACTTTTTTCCCACCAGTCCTGTATACCACCTTTCTTGGAAAGAGCCCTGTAGTCTATAAATAGAATGTACAATTGTTCAGCAATTGGATTCACTCTATACGCAAGTCTCTATCTGCATGTTTCTCCCTTGGCCTTGTAAATAATCCAAATAAATTCTCCAAGTATAGTTTATGGGAGTTCCTTCTCTCAATTAGTAGTAGAATGCCATAAAGAGGCTGTATCTGTTACAGAAAGAACGCTTCTCTCCTCATTAACTCATCGCTTCAGAGAACTCAGTGCCTAGGGGAACCCTCATCTTGTATCAGGGTTTCAGGCTGTGTGATTTTTTTTCTCCCTAAGAATTGAATGATTGTGCTATTGGGGAAATAGCATCATCTGTGACAGATAACTTCTTTATTGGGGAAGACGAGTAACAGAGACTGCAGCACTGATATCATACTTAGAAACCTAAGGGGAAAGAGAGGTGATAGTGGGTATCACCTAACACCTGTCCATAAAGCTGATGATTCATCACATCCAGACAATTTTGTGAGAATAATACATTCATTGTGTCATGGCCGCCGATTCTACCCAAGTTTAATAGCTGCTGCAGATCTACGGTGCAGTGGAAGCCTCTGAATTAAGATGATTCAGTAGGTTCCAATTCATCCTAAATAAGTGGCTGTCTAGATAAATGAAGTTCATCAAATTGCAATGAATACCATATAACAACTTTGCTGGGATGGCATGCCCCTGGGACATGGACCGTGTCTAAAGTGCGCTCTGCAGCAACTCCTGGATGAGCATGTAGCTGCCCGCATCCAGTAACAGCACTATAACAGCGTGTTTGCCCTGAGTCATTTTACTCTTTATCAGCAAAGTTAATGCTTTAACTCCATCAATTAACTCACTTAAATTCAACCAGTTAATGAAACACTCTTATGGAATGCAGCCTTGGAATCATTTTTTAAAAGCAGCAACAAACAACGCCAAAATCATTATAAATGACATCTCATTCAATTTACTTAAAAACAACAACAACATTCAGACTCAGGTTTTATTTGAATTAATGATCACATTGGTGAGCTTGCCTCAGTCAGGCAGGGTTCTTTTTACATAGTCACTTTTTTTTCTCCACTATGTTGGGGGAGCCAAACTGTTTATAGGGGCCTTGCCTGCTCTGACACTGTTCCTGATGAGAGTGTCACACTAGGGGGGGCAGTTCTCCCTTCATGATTTCCCCAGGAACAGGACTGATTTCAGATCCTCCCTTCAAGGGCCAGGGCCGCCTTCCTTCCGCTAGTGGAACTGCAAATTCTCATGGTACTAGAGACTTCAGAAACAGACAATGCCAATAAATAGTTGGTATGGACATACAGATTATCTATTGGCAAGAAATCTATGCAGAGATCAAACTGCATTATCACACTTTTCCATAGGGAAATGGAGTGAAGAACAAGGAGTGGGATTTGATCCCATCTCTAGAAGACAGATTCTTCTGCACAAGCATTCAAATCCTCATCCAGGCCTAATTTGCTGGATAATGGGGGGATCAATTAGATCCTTGTCTTCGCCTGTCTAGTTAACCCTTGGTTGGTATAAAGTTTCTCCATTCTCAGCCTACTCTTTAACTTCCTCTCATGTGACATTGTGGATTTTTCCTGAATGTCATTGTCAAGAAGGGACTGACCCATATGAACTCATCTTGAACAACATATGGCCTAAAGTGACTTCTGAGCCCTTATTTCCAGGGATTGATTCAGTCTTTGGAGTTCAGCAATTTCCTTTCTTTGAGATGAAGTGTGACCTTGGGGCCAGTGGGGTCACCTGTTTAGGCCAAGGGTTTTCTACTGGTCATGCTGCTTTGTGACTGAGACTAGGGTAGAACTGGTCTCTGGAAACATTGTTTCTAAAGTTCTTCCTCACTAAGCTCTCCCACCATTGTGAAGCCTACCTCTGCTATCCACCCTCTGCTGTCTCTAGTGGTTTCCCTTCTGAGCAGCCTCATTTTTCTTTGAAACCCTAGTAATAAGACCAAGATTGTCTTTTGTTTTGATACATCCCACAGGAATTTGGGGCTTGGAAAACCCCAAATCCCTTCCAGAGCCCAGATAAAAATGTTTATACACACACATCCATGCACACACACAGTTTACAAATGTCTTGGTGGCATGAAGGAACAATCAAGGGATTTAGAATTCCAGTATCACATGTGACTTTTCTTCCACTAATTTGGTAAATCCTTTCACCTTTCTGACACTGAGTTTTCAGATCCATGCAGTATATATGGATTGGGAATTTGAGAGGGTGCAGATTTACTGCTAACCAACTTCTCCTGGATGACTAACAAAAGAAGGATGTAAGTTGTTGTATTGCAAGTACCTTGTAAAATTGAGAAGGAATTTTTAGCAAATTGTATCTTGGGTAGAGTGGGAAGGAGTGTCTTGCTTGTTAATGACTCAGCAAATGAGAAATGGAATGATGAGATGATATAACCAATTTCATATGATAACTGTCCACTGAAACTGGAACACATCATTTCCACCTTTATACCAATTCTCTTATAAATAGTCAGTTGCTAATGATATAAAGGAAAAAACCTATACCTAGAAATACTGAGATCCTCAGATTCTGAGAATTAGTCATTAACTCCGACCACCACTCCCCCAGTGCAGTTCGACAAGGCCAATCACTTCACCATATGATCTTGGCATTATTTGAGGATAATGCAACCTTTTATTTCATATTCCTGGGAATCTGTCAGTATTAAAGAATAAAGGACTCATTCCATCCACTTTTCTGTATGGAAAATAGTGTATGGCCAATAAACATTTTTGTGTACATCTGAATCTTAATGATTTTTATATACATCTGCACCTTAATGATTTTTTTCTCATATTGACACCCTTTTTCTTCTTAGATGTTTTCTAATACCTTATCTAATATTTCAAATAGCTGCAGTGGTACAAGTAATGCACAAATGTGTGTGGTTCTACAGAGTGCTTTTTTTTTTTAAATCACTGTCTGGATGAGGTTGTCCTAACTGTAGGGTTATTCAGTATGAACATTGAATAACTTTAATCTTCATTTCCTATTTAAATTATCCATCCCCTGAACTTTGTAAATATCAAGGTAGATCCATCTTTTTCAAATCAATGTTCTCTGCTTGGGACCAGCATGGACCAATTATTGGCAATTCACATGGGTGATAGTTTTTTTTTTTTTTTTTTTTAAGAGTCCTTAGCATCTACATGGTAAGGTTAAGTTATCCAGCTACAGCTACAGATCAAGAAATTCTCTGACTTCCAGTGAGTGAAAAAAACAGAAAGACCCAATTCTGGCCTGGTACTCTGTTACTGAAATCACCAGAACTAGCTGGAATATCATCTGGCTCAGTGTACCATGTCCCTATGGGTAATGAATAATGTATATTACATGAGGTAGGAATACCATGTATCTAGTACTTAACTCATCTAAACACCCCTCTCAGGAAATCAGAACCTCTTTATCTTTCAGGGATAGCTGATAATGCTCTTAAGCTCTTTCTTATATCAGAAAAATCCATAATTGATCTCATTTTCTTCTTCCACAAGACAAATATTAGGTGAATGGTGATTATCAACAGCACTAATGTTCAAATACCATTGACTTTGTCTTGCTTCTCTCAATCCTAGTAGCAATCAGTTAATCTCATTGCCTTTAGTTCATAATTTTGTCCTTAGATATATAAAACTTATAAAATGTAAAAAGACCTGAGATGAATATAAATCTTGAGGAGTTTGAATAGACATTAAAGAGTTATACCCCAAAACTGAAAACGAGACCTCTAAGAACCTACCAAGAAATAGTTATGAAATGAGAATTGTGCCTAAGTAGTAGAATGTCCTTCTGAATTTCATTTGGTTCAGATATGCTTCTTGAATCACCAAAGACAACGATCTCAATCACTGAAAGGGTAACACACTACCTACTAAGGAAGCTCCATAGTTATTCACAAGATACTTTCACCTCAAGTACTGCTTGCTTCGCTTGCTTTACTTACTCTGAGCTAAGGATTCAGAACCAACATGAATAGCAGATTTAGACATAGGATTTTGTTGCTGATTTAAATAAAGCAAAGACAGAACTTAAAGGTATTACTAACAAAGAGATTGAGACTCCTTGTACCAGACTGTAATTTATCACTGATACAAGAAAAGAATTTGTCTTGTGTAAACCCATATGCTGCAACAAAGCACAATGTAAACCATAATGACTAAGCTAATGTATAAAATAAAACTGTGGTCAAAAAGACAAATGCCTCCACATATATTTCTAGATATGGGTTTCTCCTATATACCATAGATATACACTGATACTTTGCCCTGGTTTTGTATTTTTGTAGTGCAAACTTAAGGGAAGGTGATAAAGCAAAATCATTAACAGCCTAGTTTAAGAATTAAATTGCTGTGATTTTTGTCTCTAATTGCATGACCTAGTAGTTATATCAGCTAGTTATAGCTGAAGTGCTCTGAGTAACAAATTATTCCTCAGCTCAAGGGTATACAGAAGCCTAGAATCTTTTCTTCAGGTGTCTGCAAAACAGCTATGCTTAGCCTCTCCGACCTAGGCTCATTTGGCCTTGGCATTAGAACATTGGTTCAGTTCTGATATATTCCATTTATCTTTGATTCTTATGAAACTAACAGCTTATTTAAATATTACTTAGGATTCCAGTCCAGCTACTGTTTCCAGATTGTATCATTAATAATTCTACCATATGGAAACCTCTTGAACCACCATATGGAAACCTCTTGAACCATCCTGCCTCTAGATGAAATAGAAGAACCTTTAAGATTCACCTCAGAAAAGTTCTTTGCTCTAAAACTCTGTTTGGCCATTTATGTCACTCAGGTGACATAAATGACATATTAGGAAATATGCTTTCTCTGTATATACCTGCTTATTTCTATATAATTCCATTTATTCTTTCTGTCTATATATCTTCCCAAATTTTGACATTGCCTCTGCTCTCTCATAACTTCAGAAACCCTTCATGCCTTGAACCTATGTTATTACTTCTTTCTGCAAATCCTTTGTTATTGATTCCCTGACTCAAACAAGAGCCCATCAGATATTTGGAATGTCCTATTTAGATATCACTGTAGGTCATGAATTTTTGCTCACCCCAAAGTTATTTATGTTGGACATAACTACCTG
>PVHY01017222.1:0-31929 GCA_004024945.1 Uropsilus gracilis
GATCCCTAGCTCTGGCTGCTTCATAGGCTGAAGCTTACAGGCACGAGCCACCGTGCCCGGCCAGAGCTTGACATTTTAAGTGGAATGATTCTTTGTTTGCGGGGAAGGGGGCATCCTATACTTCATGGGATATCCAGGAGCATCCCTGGCTTCTGCTCACTACATGGCGGCAGCATTCTCACCAGCTCTGACAACCAGAAGTGTCTCCAGACACTGCCAAATGGAGGATTCAGATGATCACAGGTTGAAACTGCAGGTACAGAACATGAACTAGCCTAATAGTAAAATAAGACTGAGATGTAAACTTCTTACTTTTTTAATTACATTTCAAATAGTTGCATAACCAAATTCTCTAGCCAAATGTCTAAACAGAATTTCTGTGAATAGCAAAAGCAAAAAACTCAATTTCAGTTTTATGTAAAACCTAAAACATTTTAACTTCCGATCTTTTAACTCCAGTAATCTGACAAACTTTTAAATTTAACCTTTTCATTTAGAGGTTAAATTTGAGATTTTGATTTTTTAACTTTATAACTAGTTAATGGAAATGAATACCTCTCTGTACCCAGATCCTCACCTTATTCAACTGAAAGGTTGTTTCCGCTGGTTTGAAGAAATCTACTCACAGCAAATCTTGTCATGTCTTTCTACACTGAGAGAGAAGAAGAGAAGAGAGAAGCCCTGGGACCAAGGGGAGCTCAGGGCTCTGGTCTGGAGCTCTCTCCCTGACCGAGGCTACTGTCAACAACTGTGAAGAGGGGTGCTTCTTGAAATACACCCATTTTCCAGATAATGAAAAACATTAATTTTCAAAGAGCTGCTTTTGCATATTAACTACTAGTTTTATCTTGTTTATGTGATTACTGTTTAAAAAGTAAATGGCTTATTATTTGTCATTTCAGAAACTGGCCTGAAATAGAAGCATACCTACCAAATCATGTGACCAAAATTCCTCTCAGAACAAGGTCCTAACTCACAATAGCCAGGACCTTTCTGTATGTATTCCGATACCAAGTACTACAGACACAAATACACATTATGGAACTAGATGCTGACTATGCCAATGCCTATTCTTTGTCCTTGAAGATTCCACTCTTACCTGATGGATAGTCTTACAGAGAATGAGAATTTATGACAAATTATTCATATAAACTTCCTCTCTTCCCTTCTAATGCCTCCTGTGAGAATGAGAGCCAAATTATCAGGTTTATTTTTCAAATTTCCATGGAGACAACACTTGGTCTTTCTGTTACCTCTTGCACTTAAGTTTACTCAGGTTTAAGGACAGTTGTTAAAAACCATTTGAATGGCCTAATCGTCTTTCAAATCTTAATTAATGATGACTAATAATCATTTCTTGACTAATAATCATTTCTCCTATTTTAATTTAGCACAGGAAGGCCAATTATAGGCATCTGTCATTTATCCTAGGTTAATCTTATGTACCTATAGAACAAAAGATGCATCTTCACACACAAACATGTAACAGTATCTCCAGAACCACAACTTAAAAATGTTCACTGTAACTCATGTACTCTTTCAGGTGCAAGGAACCATACCAACTACATCCCTGGGACCTGCAGTCCAAAGAAATCACTAATATATTAACAGATAGAAAGATAACAGATACATACCATCAAAACTGCCTTGCTCAGAAGCAAAGTGCAACAGCTGATTATATGTTTCTACTGAAGGCTGGTAAACAAACACTCCAGAATTGAAGCAGTCAGGCCATCCTGGGTCTGGGGCTGCTGACAACTCTTCTCTTTCAAAAAGATCATCAATATTTGCTAGGACCTGATCCGGGTGGTAGAGGGGATGAAAAAACGAAAGCATTATAGAAAAGCCCTGCTGTAGCAAATATTTCTAAGTTCTTTCTAAATTAAAAAACACCAAAGATGTATCTGTAGCTGGTCGTGGCTATTCAGATGATGCTGAAAGGCCCTGGGCCTGCTCTCCTCACCTGTCACTTTGCACCAGAGTGGTTTTAACTGAACTATTATCTGCACATTACTGTCAAACTGTCAAGTTCTCAGTTACTATGTACATCTTTTCCCTCATCAAAGCCACACTCACCAGAGTATCGGCATCCATGAACACACATTTTGAATACTGTGTAAGTGACCAGCAATGGAGTTTAGTTAAGGTGACACCCAACTCAGGTCTCTTCATTAAGGTTAGATGAGCAGAGTCGCCACTGTCCAAGACATCTACCATGATGACTTCATCAAAGACAGTTTCTAAAACTTTTCTGTCAAAATAAAATCCAGGAAGTAGAGCTTAGTATCTTTTCAGAACAAGTGACCCATATAATGTATCCTTATCAGTCTGGTCATCAACTACTGGAACAATCTGTTACACTGCCATGCTCTTAAATACATGCTCATTTACTTTAGGACATACTGTGCCACATCATTAAAATAAGTAAGAACTGCTTATGATGAGGGTATAGAACTTAGATTAAAATATTATAAAAAGAAGTGTTCTACTTCCTAATCGTACCACTGAATTTCTGGTAAATTACGGAAAATTTGTGTGATTCTCCTTTGGTAAGAGAACAACTTTGCAGCAGCCTATGTATAGAACAATGATATTTTATTAAAGAGTTGATTATAACTACCACACATTTTTACAAATGATGCCTACACAACACCTGCAATGAAGCCTATAACAAATCATTTTTACTAAAACCGTTGACATGAACTGACCAAAAGTGTGTCCCAAAGAAGTTAAAAAGGATTCAGTTATTGGGTTGTCATTTTTCAGAGTAATTAAACCAGCATTTATTATGTGCTTAGCAGTCCTGACACAATGACTCACTTTTATCTGAGGGACAATACTCCTTCATACCCAACATTAACAAAAGATTTAACTTAGAAAGGCATCCTGAAGTTGATTAGATGGGTAAGTTAGGTAACACGCTAAGCACAAAGACAGCTCATCAGTGAACAGGCAGAACAAAACTGATACTGTGGTCTCTATCCCCAAAGCTATACAAAAATAATGTTGTAGCTCTAGTTAGCACAACAAACTTGATTCTTTTTTTTTTTTTTTTAAAGGAAATGGTTAATGACACCCTGAGCCACAATAAATGAAGGGGAAGGATCAAATACTGCATCTGTCTTCTTACACACATCCTCACAAGTTGACTACAAATTAGGAAATGTAGTCTTTTGACATTTTCCTAGGAACTTTTAACATTTTCCTTTAGGAACAAGATTTTCAGTGTAATACATGTATGTATATATAATGCCTTCTTTTCAGAGATCCTTGGCATTCGTTTATATTACTTGAAAAGAAAGTCACAAAAGGGAGTTTTCAATTTCCGAAATGGAGAGAATACAAAAAGAAACATAATACAGAGCTGCTAGTATGCCCAAATATTTTCCAATTTAGTATCAGACACTAGACAACTCATTCAGATCCTTCAAAATGTAATTTCCACAAATCAATCTGAACTAACCAATGTGCCCTTCAGGGTGCTCTGCCAGCATAAACCCTACTTCAAAAAGTCCTTTGGCAAACAGTCTCATATATCAAATTGTAAATTAAAAATGTCATCTGGAGAAAACTGCTACTTTTAGTCACAGAGGTTTTTCCAGTTTCAAACAGGAAGCCAAGCAGCGTCTGTCCATTTTAGGAAAGGTGTATAAGTGAAATGTGAACTCACCCAGGAGGATGTCTGGACTCACTCACAGATCATCCAGAGGGAACTTGCCTAAGGAAGAGTCCTTTTTCTACTCCCAGTTGGGATCAATTAGAGCATGGGACAGAACACTGCTTCCCAGAAGGGATTTTGGTAGGATTATCTTCCAAAAGCTAGCAAGAGGCTTCAGATCCAAGAAGCTTTCACTCAAGCAGCTCTCCCCTCTTTCTCCTCCCGGTGCTCAACCCCTGAAAACCACATAAAACAGTAGGCCTCAATGCGACCAGGTGCCATTAACAGGAGAGAGGCCTGCCAGAGGCCCCCCAACCATCAGAGATCCTCACCTCATGGCGTCTGAGACCTGCGGGGTGACAAGCACGACCAGCTTCCTGGAGGTCCTTTGTTGTTTTAGGGATGAGCCCAGGACCAGGGCTCCTTTGGCGTAGGCATCATTTGTGGTCAGCGTCACAAAGGCCTGATCTTAATATAAAGAAAAAATACACACTCATATATCATTTCTTACCTGGATAACACTTCCTCACTATCCTTCCTAACCAGCAACTTGGCAAAACTGTCTCCTCTAAGATCAACTTATACCACTGGTAAAAGAGCAGCAACCTTACATAGGAGGAGGTGTACCCACTTTAAGAAAGGTTTAGGATATTCTTTAGTGGGGATATCTTTGGCAGTCTTCTAAAGACTGATTGAGCTAAAAGAACTAATAAACCCAGCTTAGAGTTGGACATGCTAAAATTCTCAGAATAAATGGTAGCTAAACACCTCAGATAATTAACAAGTGGTAAATGAAGAGATCGAGTGCATTTTCTGTTCCTTCTACAAGATACAGGATTCACACTCAAATCCAGCAGTCTCAAGTGATGCTAAAAGCAGAGGCTATAAACTTCATTTTGGTGCTCATGTCTCTGCCAGGCTTCATACACTGTTTCCTCAACCTGAGCAGACTCACATAGTCATCTCTCAGGACTCACTCTGTGTCTATGCTCAAAACTCAACTCTGAGAGGCCTTCCATCCTTGATCTTCAATTAAAATAGTGGACAACTTTGTTAAATGCTCGGTGACCAACTCACAAGCTCAACAAACCTATCTCCTTTTTTTCAGAGAAGCAAGCAATCCCTCTACCCCCAACAATCTCTATGTCTCACACATAAAAATAACAACCTCCGACAATTACTCAGTCGCCAGAACAGAGGCAAACACAGATTCTTCTTTCTACAGAAGGAGGCCCACCCTCCCAAGAGCAGCAGGCCAACTTTTCAGGATGTCCCCTGTTCTGGGCTGCACAGAGTCTGGGGCACACTCCATTCAGTTGGTGAGCAGCCAAATGTACAGGATATTTATGATCGAGCTTGGCAGGGGTCACTTGAGGAATTGTTGCCCAACCACGGTGTTGGGACATTTTGTCAAGAAGTCACTCTCTTTCTCTTAGGTTTCTTCATTCTCTCTTTGCCCATTTTCCAATGTGGAGGCTGGAGGCAAGAGAAATCCCGCTGAGGCGTGAAAGGGAGTTGGACTATGTCAAGTGGGCCGGCTCAGTCCCAGCCTGGACCCAGAGGGGCATCGTCACACAGCAGCAGGTAACCTCTCTTCCCTGCTGGCCCACTTCCCCCGCTGTGGAAGACCCAGTAAGCCACAGGGAGAGCTGACAGCTGTGACGCCTCTCACTTGAGGCGCCCAGGAAACTGCCTGTACTTGTTCTTTCACCCCCTATAAAATGCTCATTCAAACCCCTGGAAAGCCCGTATGTCCCGAGGGAATGTAAAGTTGGGTGTACCTTTAACGCTAAAGCTGTCCAGAACCCAGGGGTTTGCGGAGAAACACTTAATAGGCAATGTTCAAGGGCTTCGGGGAGCAATACGAGTCCAAGACAAAGCAGGGGATAGGACACAACACCGAGGAACAACAGACTGGAACACCCAGACCTAGTGAACATTACAACCGCGCAGGAAGGTCCAGTGACAGCTGGGTAGGAGAGCAACCTGCCCAGAGACGACAGAACTCGGGGTCCCTCTGCATTCTTCCAGCCACCTGGTTGCAGCAACACAGCCCCACAGTTAGCCCCAGTTACAAGGGAAGAGCCGGTCACCGCGACGCTTCCCGGCCGTGGGGCAGCTCTGCCCTGTGGTCCCTGCACCTCGCAACAAGTGGGGCCCAGGCCCGAGCGCTCCCCCAGCGCCCGGCCCGCTCCCCCGCGGCGCCCGCCCGGCCCAGGCTCCCCGCAGCCCAGCCCGCGAGGCCTAAAAATAGGCTCGACTGAATGCCCGAGCCCGGGCCCGCGGCCGAGGAGCCGGGCTGGGGCCGCGGCGCCGGGTCTCGAGGCCGCTCCCGCCGGGGCTTCCAGCCGGCGGTCGGAGGGGCGGCTCCCCGCTACCTTGCCGGGCCCACCGCTCCGCACCGGCGCGCCCGGAGCCCGGCCCCCCACCCCCACCCGGCCGCTCCCCTGCCCTCCCTGCAGGGCGGGCGCTGGAGGACGAACGGCCGAGGAGCGGAAGTAGGACCGGGGCCCGGGTCAGGGCCCGGCTCGGCCCCGCCGCCCTGCACTGCCCCGCGGGTCCGGGGGCGGGAGGCGGCGGCCGCCGCGCGAGGACGCTCTCCGCGGCCGCCCGCCGGGGACTTAGCGGCGGCGCCGTCCGGCCGGGGACTGCTCGGGAGCCGGCCGAGGCTGCAGGCGGGCGGCGCGGCAGGTACCTGTCATGGTGCTGCCGGGCCTCCGCGGCCGCTGGTCTGCGGCTGCGAGCAGCAAACGGCGAGCTCCGCCAGCGAGGAGGCGCGGCGGGCGCCCGGCCGCCCCGGGGCTCTTATAGCGGCCGTCACGTGGCCGCGCAGGCTCCCGGCGCCGGCCGCAACGCCGGTGGAGCCGCCCCGGCGGGGGCTCTCCCCAGGACAGCCCCCGAGGTCCACCCCAGCCCACTCCCCCAGGTGTGGCCTCCGGGACCCGCGCTCGTGACCCCTGAACCGGCTATCGTGGGGACCCCCCTGTTACACCTGCGAGGTGTCCTCGGGAGTCCAGGTTCTGGTGCGGAACTTGGAGGCTTCAGCCTGGATAAACTGCTGAAGAAACCAGTGGTGCGGGAAGCTTAAAGCCCAGGACAATCTCCAGGTTATGCTGTAGTTGGTCGGAAACTTGAATTAAACGTGGGAACACAGTGTCAAACTTTCCGAGGCCCAGCTCCTAGGTCCAGAAAGCCAGAGCAAAAGCCACCTTCAAGAGCTGCGTGTCAGAGCTGGCTCCTCCTGGTGCCTAGGGAGTTTGCTGCTCAGCACCAATCAGCCTTTCAACTCAGCTGATACAAGGAAGAAGATAGCATACCTAGCAATTGCAACTCCGTGGATTCTTTAGACTGCGGGGAAGTGGTTACGCTTAGCATTTGCTGTTCTCCACACATAGATAGCATCAATGTATCTTTCTGGTTTTATGACACTGATTCTCTGTTCTTGCCTAGATGAACTAATTTATACTTGTGTTTGTTCAAATTTGAGAAATTAACGTCAGTATTTAAAGTTTACAAAAAGAAATGAAATGAGATGTGGAGAGTAGCCATTCTTACTAAAATATACGCATAATACATCTTTAAATCGAGGATAATATCTTTCAATAACAGTCTGTGTGGCATGGAGATTTTTTCTAGGAATGGAAAAACTAATAATACTAATACAATCTCATCCTACAGTCTGTTCCTTTGACAAGAAGGGATGTGAGGAACATTATATAGATTTTATAACATGCTGAAAGAAAGCTGTTAACTTGCTTGTGCACACGCACACATAGTTTGGTGATCAGTAAAATAAAATTTGTCGAGCTGCTTCCTCTGTTTGAATCCTCTCTCTTGATTCTTTGATGAACTTACTTAATTTTGCTTTTCCCACTTAATTTAAACTAAGCAAGTTTAATTTTTATGTTTTGAACCTGGAATTCCAAGCCTTTCTTAGTAGTCTCTCAATGCATCAGTTAGATATTAAAGTGTTTCCTTAAGTCCTCATCCCTACACACTTAGCCTCATTTTAGAGATGAAAAAAGGTACAGAAAAGTTATTTGTCTGTGGTCATATTAAGTAAAGAAAGAAAGACTCATGCGTTTTGATTATGGCAAGACTATGTGGTCTCTAATACATTGGTGCCATGAGAAAGCTAGTAACTTATGGTAACTGCAGTTAAGTAATGCTTAGGTTAATTCATTTCACAAAATCTTGAATTTGTCACTTTTCTAGGAAGTTGAGAAATAGCTCTCTAATGTAACATCCTTCTCTTCATCCCTCTCACTCAACCTAAATACCCAAGCAAGTACAGTTCTTTGCAACATAGTTACTTAGTAAATGCTGAATGGAAACCTGACAGGAAGTTAACCACATTAATTCAAAAAAGAGAAATAATTCCATAAGAATAAATGATTTATTTGTAAAGGGGATATTGCTAGTTTCAAATCACTTTTATCACCATTTTCGTAAGTGCAGGACTATACTTTTCATAGCAGAATTGCTTGAGGAATTTGTTTAAAAGCAAGTTTTTGGTCCTAAAATCATACTTCCTGATTCAGAAACAATGGTAGAACCCAAGAATCAATATTTTAAATATCACCCTTCACGAGACTCTCTAGACTCATTTCTTTCACCCTAATCCAACATGGGAATACCTCCTGTTTACTTGGGAATATAAACTTCCTTTACAGGAGGTGGAAATGTGGAGATGAAATTGTAGTGGATGGGTTTCCATTCCTTTAACGCTTTTAGTAGGGTTAGAGCTCTCTAAGGAGCAAAAAGGCTGTACCCTTTTTTTTTTAATTTACTTTGTTGTGTTTCACAGATACTATACTCTTACAAATTGAAGGTTTGTGGTAACATTTTGTGGAGTGAGGCTATTGACCCTATTTTTCCAACATCATGTGCTCACTTTTAATTAAGGCACTGCTTTTGTATCACTTTTAACTAAGGTGTTGCTTTTTAGGTGTAATGTTATGCACTTAATAAATAAAAATATAATATAAACAACTTTGTATATACTGGGAAACCAACAAATTCCTGTGACTGACTTTATTATGATATTAGCTTTAATTGTGGTAGCTTGGAACTGAACCTGCTGTATCTCCTAGCTATGACCTGTACTTGAATTTTACCTGTCTGGGGCCAGGGAAAATAGAGATCAAATCTTCCAGGTCTGAAGTGCTCCTTTTCATATGGATAGGTGGACTTCAAGGGTGAGTTTACCATCGTACAGCCAGGAAGCCATGTGCCACCAGTAAGCCTCAATGCCACCTGCTGCTCAAAGCCCAATATGGGCTTTTCTGTGGTTGTGATGCTGGGGTCAACAGTGCAAAGCTAGGAGGTTCTTAGAACTGATGACAACTAAAAGAACAGGGAAGGTTCTCTTAGGACAAACTCCTCACCACTCGATCCTCCAGAGTCATTGTCTAGAAAAAGTCTTCTTTACCTTGTTTCATACACATTCAGAGAAACAAAGTTTATAGTTTTTACCATGTTGAAACAAACAGACCATTTTGAAGTTGTTAAATTACTCTTACAAGTCAAATGAAATTACCAGTAATGAGTCACTGCCCAGTTTCCCTGAGGATGTTACACTAAACTTCAGGTATGTGTGAGAACATGCACACAAGTTGGGGGGGGAGGGGGGAGGGAAATCTTGTCAAAATGTAGATTTGTTCTTCTGGAAGTTGATTTCCATCTGAGCTGAGTGGAGCTGAGCCCAGAAGAGCCTTACTTATTGGGCTTCAAAGGCCTCCAGTAAAGGTGAGGAAACTCACCTCCATTGGTAGTGTTGGAATACCCTACAAAAGTCCTGGGAACTTTGAGAAAAGGAAATGTCAGGTGAAGTATCTTGAGACTGTCACCTTGACTCTGAAGCCTGCATGAACCAGATGTTAAGAGCTCATTCTAAGCCTGTATAAAGTTTTCAACAAAGCAAAGCAACAACCACAACAATAATAAAAAAATTTTTTTAATGTTGATATTGACTTAGTAATTTGGGTGACTCTCAGGTGATGCCCAGGCTATGGAAAACTAAATACTGAGGTGTTTGAGCATTCCCAAAGCTTTGGAAGTCGTGGATAGACCCACATATTCTAGTGCGTCAAGTTCTTAAGACTAATTTGTTATTTTTTTGTCTAAGAAATCTGAAGAATCAGAATTTCTGAATCCTAAAAGGTTTAAGTTCAAAAGGAAAAACTATATTCTACACTAGTACACATAATTATCAACCATATCTAAGCTACATGCATATATTCAGCATGATTCACCCCAAATCCATTTTTATTTGAAATGCACTGTGTAAGTTTTTGGCAGTATACTTAACTTCCTAATTATGTTTTATTTAAGATAATGCTGAAATCAGTTTGTATTCCTGTGAGCACACACACTAACTGATGATGGGAACAACTGACCTGGAAAGATATTTCGGATTAAAGGGCAACCTGCTGACCTACAACACAAACAGTTCCCACAGACATTTCACGAGACAGATAAAACTCATTTGAAATAGATGTTACATGGGAACTACCTACCTAAAATTTTGTCCTATATGATAATACACAAAATCTGTACCTGGAATTCTTGCCAGTGATTACCATCCTGTGCATTTCTAATCAGAGCTTAGTTTCAAGAATATTATAGTTGGGGGCCCCAGGTAGCTCATTCTTCACTCAGGAGAGTTCGAACTCCGAATGTTGCAGGGACCTGGTAAACTCATTACATTGCTTTAAAAAAAAAAAATGATTATATGTATATTTTTCTTACATTGTTACATACCTCAGAGTCCTTCCACCACCATGTCCCCCATGACTATCATCATGATTCCTTATGCTGATCCCTCTCCTGATTTTACCCTCCCTTCCTCTTCCTCTCTTGCCATTTGCTTTAGTTCTGTTATCAATTTGCTAGGTTTAGCTTTTTCTTGTCCTTTCTCTATATTACCTACAAGTAACATTGCTTAAAAAAAATCTTTATTGAGATATAATCATATAACGTGAAAGCTAAGCACTTAAATTAAGTATATTTTAGTATATTCACAGAGTTGCAAATATTACCATTATCCAAGCTTAGAGTACTTGTATCACCCAAAGAGAAACCTGTTCCTAAGAGCAGTTACTCATCCTCGCTCTGTTACTCAGTGCTTAGCAACTACTAAGTTACTTTGTGTTTCTAGATTTGTCCATAGAGAATTGCTTATATAATGTCTTTTGTGAATGACTTCTTTCTCTTCTGTGCGTCCTCTTCCTGATCTCAACAGGTCTTCTTCAAGTCCTTTCTAATTCCCCTTTGCTGCTCAGCTTGACCTTCATTTGGTAGGCAGGGAAGATGGACCCTCCCCACTTTATGGAGATTCTTTTCTGTTAGTTTCACTTTATAATAAATATGCTTTTCTTGAGCCAGTAAATAAATTGTGTCAATAATTATTTTTGTTGTACGTGAGTACATGAAATTTTGTTTTTCGAATAATTACTGAAGATTTTTCTTCATTCAGATAGCATTGCTTTATACTACTATATAAATTTTAGGAGTGTAGATTTACCTCTTTTCTAGTTATTTTATTGTACCACACCCATCACCGAACACCGATAGTCATCTACCACTGCCCAATGGACCCTCTTCATCCTTTGTTCCCAATTACTGAAGATTTTTTAAAACGAAGTTCTTGACAGAGCACTGTGTTTTCACAAACTTGGAGTATCACAATTTTGTTCACTGAGTAATTTTAATAATGTGTGATTCTTGGGACTAGAATATCTAATGTTGTCATTTATAAGTTGAATAGAGTTTATGTAAAAGTGGAAATTTACTTAGTGTTATCGGATAAAGGAGTTTTCTAACTTAAAACTCAAATCATCTGCCTGCTTCTCTCAGGCCAATTCAAATCCTAAACCTTCTGCAGGTGAATGCCTTCACAGACAAGTCACCTTGTTATGCAGATTCTAGCCGCCTGCTTCACAGCTCCCTGCCCCAGAGACTGCAGGGATAAAAACTCAGAAACTCAATTTACATCTTACTAGCTTGCTTCAATTTACCCCTTGAGGCTCCTGCAGACTGAAAACCTCCAATATCGCAGGTTTTTTCCACTACCCCAGCCGTTAATATATTTTCCAAGTCAGAACAAGACTCTTAGAGTGTAGACTAATTTATTACTAAATGAAGTGAATTCCCATTTACTACAGAAACATATAAGAAAAGCTCCAATTACTCCAACATTGTTCAAAACCCTTCCTCAAGATTGTCCAAAACCCTCAGTTTTTTAGTCATGAGTGGTGAGTTAATCTCACCACTTGTCCAATCCTTCAGAATTCATTTTACATGTGCTCAAAGAATAGACATCTTTCTTTGGTGTGCTCCAGCTCTTCCAAGCAGGCAGTTGAGAGTGTAATGCTGTCTTCTACTTGTCCTCCTCCAGGTAGTAGAAAGAAACTCCATAATACAGGAACCAGCAAAGTTCATTTTCTTCTCAGACTTGGCTCACACAGCCTCTCCAGAAACGCCCAAGTCAAACTCAGCAAGACAAACTCCAGCATGGAGTTCAAATCTCCAACCTCTTTAGCTTTCTGTGAGCACATTCAGCTTATGTTTACTGAAAGCCATAAGTTACTAGCCGAGCCTCTGGCCCCTTGACCCTCATGGCCTGGCCTCCATCTTTCCTCCCAAAATGGCTGAATGCCTTTCTTTGTTCCTCAAGCCTCTTTATAACTTTTTTTCCCCAGTCTTCCTGCTAAGGACTCCTGGGGGTGAAGTCCTGTCAGGCAGGTATGCAAATCAAAGTACTACCCAGCTCTCTGTAAAATTTGCAAGTCTATAGTAACAGGAGAGTAGCTAGTTAGCTCTTTATCAAATGTATGTATCAACTGCTAATGGCAGGAAGGTGGGAGGTAGGCTTCCCTCATCATTAATACTTAAATTTTGTAAAGGATGTCTAGGGTTTTTTTAAATATTATTTTGAAATAATAAGGCTTTTTTTTTAAAGTAATGTAAAAGCAGTGACTTTATTTTTGCACACAGATCACATTTGGTCCTTGATTATAAAACACTTCCTCACTTCATTTTATATATTAGAAGGCTCTTAAATATTTGCTTCTGGTTACTTTCACTTCTGTTTTGAATGAACTTACAGCTCTTTATTTTTGGATTTTTTCAGTAATGACTAAATAATATGTCTGGCTGCCCAAATATTTCAGATTTTGTTCCACTGGATGATTGAGATAATTTTTTGTTTGGTTTTAAACAGCTGAAAAATTTTACTGAAGTATTTATCATGTTAGTCCTCATTGACAATTATTTGGGAATCATGGTCTGCGAATATCTATGTTTTCAGTAAATATTTGCAAGGTGTTTGCAAGCTGTAGTTTAAGTATTTCTGAGTAGAATAATTGTATAGTATGGACTGAACCTTGAACTTAAGAATTTTCTCTCAGGTTCACATCAGAAAAATTCTCCCTGCAGTCCAGAAACTTCCTTGAATACTACAGTTTTGAAAACTGTCCCCAGAGTTTAATATTGCATGGTGCTTTTACTAAGCAGGGTGCTGAAGTCAAAGAACTTGGTCACAGTTCACTATTACGAGGCACCCACTTCACTTCTGCATGTGAACTTTTTAGAAAGTTTTTTTAATAATTAAAAAAATTATTTATCTTTATTGTTTACATATTTATTTATATAATATGTATAATATATACATATATTTATATATAATATATAAATATATTATATATCTAATACATTTATATATAATATATTAGAATGCATTTTTATATATTATATACTTATAGATAATACATAATATATAAATATGTAAACAATAAAAGTAAATATGTAAACAGTAAAAATAAACACATAAATATATACACATATATGTTTTATATATATATCTATATCTATCTATATATTATTATTTATATATCTATATAGATATAGATATAACTTTTACTATCAGTTGAAGACAGTTTTTTTCTTGAAGAGAGTGAGTTCTCCCCAAAGAAAACCATGCCTAGCTATCTAGCCATCTACCCTGAAGTGGTACTTATTTGCAATCCTGGTATGTGCAACCAGAATCAAATTCACTGAGGAAGAGGGTGACCACTGTATGTGAAATTCAATGAGAGGGTGTCTGCAAGAAAGATGTTAAATATGCAAGGGATAAAGAAGAACTGCTTGAATTAAAGTTATCATTTCCAGCAATTTGTCTGACAGATCTCTTAGACAAATTGCTGATGGAAAATAAGAAGGACATCAGATGGTTTTTGAGATAAGGGAAAAAATGCTGCAAAGGACCAGCAGCACTGCAGCTGGTAGGTCAAAGAATAAGGAATAAACTCAGCTGGTAAGGACAGCTGGGTGTTTCTCATACACCCATGACACAGTGCAACATCTTCCCTGTCGGCATTTTCTACATTGGGGTGAAAAGGCCTTAACAGACAAATAATCAAGGCAAAGTTTTTAATTTAAAGAAATAAGGGAAAGCAGAGATTACTATGCAATCTATGCACTTTTAGAGAAAAATTATAGGTTTTATAGGACCTTATTTATCCCTTTATTGCTTTCAAAAAGATTGAAAAGTGGATTCAGACTTTCAGGAGTAGAATAAGAGAACATTGTGTGGTCATCTCAGTTGAAAAATATGAAAGAATTAACTCTTTGGGACAGCAGTTCAGTACAGAGATGGACTTTTTCAATAATTATAACAAAGGGATACAATAGACTTTTATTTTTCATGTACTTTTAATCCTTTAATTTAATTTTTGAATAGTTTTTTGTTTGTTTAAAAATAAGTATAGACAGCATCGTGGTGCAGTTTTCTTCCAGGTCCTGTCCTATATCCTACAGATAATCAATTTATGCATATAGGAAAAAATTATATGTGTAGTCCCCATCCCTCCATTTTCTATACAAATAGCAATATCCTATGTATCTTGTTATATTATACTTTGCTTTTTCCTTTGTTATTCATGTTTTATTTTTTAGAGCACTTTCATGTTCACAGAGAAATTTAGCAAAAGGTACCAGGTACCCTCTCACAATTTGTCCTCTCTCCACATGTGATCTTCACCACTATCAGTATCCGGCAGAGGGTAGTATGTTTGTCCCAAATAATCAACCTACACTGATGCATCTTCCCTACCAGGGTTCATAGTTTACATTAGGTGTTGTACCTTTGATGTATTTGGGCATCCATCTAAGGTCTGGTATTCACTATTGTAATACCATACAGAATAGTTTCACTGCTCTAAAATTCCTCTGTGCTCTGCATATCTACTATTCCCATAGTTTTGCCTTTTCTAGAATGTCATATAGTTGGGATTTACAGTATTTATCATTGTCAGATCTACTTCTTTTACTTAGCTATATTTCAAGACCCTCCATGCATTTTTATGGTTTGATAGCTCATTTATTTTCAGTGTTGCGTAATATTCCATTATCTGAATGTACCACAGTTTATTTATTTATTGAAGGACCTCTCAGCTGCTTTCAAGTTTTGTCAATTGTGAATAAAGCTGCTAGAAGCATTCACATGCTGATTTTTGTGTGGATATTACTTTTTGGATTTGTTGTTGTAAATACCAAGAAGCACAATAGCTAAAGTCATCTAATAGATTATGTGTAGTTTTGTAAGAAAACACCAAATGTCTTCAACATTGCTGTACCAAGGTGCATTTCCTCTAATGATGGATGCGAGTATCTTTTGCTACACATGTTCATACACATTTATTGTTGTCATTGCTCTGGATTCTGTATATTCAAGTAGCATTGTTTTAATTTTCATTTCCCAGATGACATTTAACGTGAAACATCTTCTTATGGCTTGTTTGCCATCTTTATCTTGTTATAGACGCAATATCCACCAAAAAAAATCTTGCTGGATTTTGATTAGGTTTGTATTAAATCTATAGAGCAAATTGGGAAGAACTGGATCTTGATAAACTTGAGTTTTTCTATTCATGAATGTGTAATATTTCTTGAATTATTTACTTCTTTAATGTTTCATATAATTTTACCTTTTTTCATATATGTACATAGATACATGTGTATCTATGTATGTATAGCTTGTTTGAATTATACTTAAATAGTAACTTATTTTTAATTTCAAATTCCACTTGTTCATTGATGGCATATAAGAAAGAGACATTTGTATTCGTGTATCCTGCAATATTATATAATTGCTTGTTATTTCTGGGAGTATGTCAAGTTTTCAGAGTTTTTACATAGATGTTCATGTCATCTGTGAATAAAGACAGATTTATTTATAAGTTTCCAATCTGCACACCTTTCATTTATCTTTCTTGTTTTATTGCATTAGTTAGGTCTTCCTAAGGTGTTCTAAAGTAGTCACTAGAGGGGACGTACTTCTCTTTTGCATAATGGTAGTAAAAAAAATTTTGAGTTTCTCACCAGTAAGTGCATACTCTATCAATTTGAGGAAGTCCTCCTTTACCCTTAGGTTGCTGAGGGGACCTTGGTTTTTTTCCCCTTTGTGATAACATTTGGAGAACTTTCTATTATGGACATTATTTTTATTTTGAACATTGCTATTATTACTGCATTGCATGGATGCGCTACAATTTATTTTACCTGATCCTTACTGATAGATATATACAAACAATGCTGTAATGACAAACCATATACATAGAACATTTTGCATGTATAAAAATTTCAAAAAGTTGAATAAAATCATATATGTACATTTTTTGCTTAGATAACTAAATTATCCTGTATAGGGATTGTGCTAAGTAAATACTCACATTAGTAAAATATGAGATCTTTGAAAAGTTTTACCTTAGTATAATTTTGATTTGCATTTCTCTTAACTTTGAATGGGTTTGAGTCTATCTGCTATCTTTTTACTCTTTGAATCATTGTTATTTCATAATCCTTTGTCTTTTTTTTATGGAACTGTTGGTCCTTTTCTAGTAACTCTTTTTACATTGTAGAGGTTATTCACGTGTCTGTTATGAATTAAAGTTGTGGGGCTGGGAACAGTTGCTCGTGCCTGCAAACTGCAGCCTATGAAGCGGCCAGAGCTAGGGATCACGGTTCGAGTCCTGCCTGGGGCCTGCAGCGAGACCTAGTTCCAAAAAAAAAAAATAGCTGGGTGTGGTGGCGCGCGCCTGTAATCACAGCTACTTGGGAAGCTGAGACTGGGGATTGCTTGAGTCTGTGGTACCCCAGGCAACGAGAGCCTGCGGTTCCACGGGCAAAAATAGCGAGACCTAGTCTCAAGAAAAAAAAATTACAGTTGTGTGTCTGTACAAAGACTACTTAACAAAGAGTAGATCCTCTGCCCTACAGGTGTTCCACACATTATTATGTGTAAAGATTACTGTTAGGGAGTATACCTGGTATTCATCTATCAAATCTCTGGACCATATTATTTTAAAGAATACTTTTGTGATTGATTCATTAAATATTGCCTTATTTAGATCAGAAACCCTACATCTGGTTAGTTATGAGTTTGTCACATAAAGCAGTTTCTATAACAGTTTTCTCAACATCTCTTGGAAGAAAGAGTCTGAACGCTTGGCAATCACATATTTGTTTGGGTATTCAGTGACCAGCAACTTCGCACCATTTTCCACAGGAAGAAGGAAGCAGCTGAGGCCAATCATGTATTTGGCCAGCAGCCTGGCACCCTGGGAATTTATCCAGCTTGCTTCTAGAAGCATTCATGCTCTTTTAGAAGAAAGCAAAGTCATTAAAAGAAACCAGCAACATTAAAGATTTATTCCTCTTGTGTAATTTGGTAGCAAGAAACAAAGTCAGTTTCTGTTTAGCACTTAATTTAAGATGAACTAAAAATTGCAGAAAAAGATGTTTAAAGATAATTCATAAATTTGTATGCTATTTTTGTCAAATACTCACATTACACCTTTTACAGGCAGCTTGGAAACATTTACTACACTAGGAAGAGGAAAGTATTTGATACTTGTTTTCTGAAGTTGGAGATATGAGATCTCTGGGTTTTTTAAGTGCTTAGAAGATGATTCTGTGCCTATTGCACATAATTACTGACTGTTCGCAGTCAGTTCGGCTTCACTGGGGGCTGGGGGGCCTGTCCAGACACAGTATGGGGCTGACTGGTGAATGAGAGGCTCGCTGTTGCTGAGGATTCTTGTTCAAGTGTTAGCTTTACTTGCCAAGTTTAAGAGAAAGACCTCACTGACTTTGAACACTTACAGGCAAAATTTTTCTTAAAGGAAAAAATAGTTTAGTTCATATCAAACAGTTCAGAACTTCAATTTTTTTTTAGAAATGTTTTCCTTCTCTTAACCAGCTCTCTGACCCCTTATAACCCTCATCTACCCATTTGAAATTCTACTCTTCCTTGTCTTCAGTGGGCCTAGTAAAAGAAATAATCTTTACTTCTTAAAAATTTGGATCTTCTTTCCCTGCGGGCATGTCCCTTGTTTTTATGAACTGCCTGACATTTAAGGATGAATTTCAGGTCTAAAAAACAGAGTCAGATACAGGGAAGTGCACAATAATGACACATCACCAACTGAGCAAAGGTGTTAGGAGAGGCCACCTTATTTACTCTGGATGTTTTTTGTGGCTGATCTGGAGCTTGATGAGATTATAGATTGAAGCAAATGCTCTGGGAAACTGCTCCTGGAAGGGCATACCCAGCCCCACCAGGGCTCATGCAAGTCAAATAATGGTTGGACTCACTGTATTTGGTCAACCATGGAGAACAACACCCTAAGACATCCCACCTGTTAGGTACAAGGCAGAAATCGTCAATCTTCTTTGTCTCTGAGATTTCTTTTCTCATTGAAGTCACAAGACCTCCAGGTTGAATTCACAATAATGACAGGGAGGAGAAAGTTCAAATGATCTACACGTGCTGTTAGTAATGGAGCTCGAGCATATGCAAACAGCATGTCAATGGCAGCTCTGAGGTGACGGCGAAGTACAGGCTCAGGGGTGAGAAATAAGCTTGTTCTAAGAAGCCATCTGGGAAAACTCTTCGATTAATTTGAATTGAACCAAGCTGAGACCTTAAGCGTTTCTTTCCAGTGAGATCCAAGCTGAACAATGACACGAGCTGATGTTTGGCTGTGGTGATAACGCATGTGTCCTCAGCTCGCAGCTGTCACGGTAAGTCCACACCGCTTCGAAAGCTAGATAATTAACTGCCACTTGCTTTGAAGCCCATGAAAAGCTGCTTCCTACTGTGTACGTTTACAACGTGTACAACTGCCACATCAAATGTGCAGAGCCTCAACCTCGTCAGTTCCACTAACCCCTTTAGATGTTCAGGTCTCTCTAAGTTATTCAACTCTTAGAAGCTGCTCTGTGAGGTCTTTTAAAAGAGGTATTTAAAAAATATGACTTATTTTAAAAATATTAGATTTTAAATAGATATGCCAAAAACGACGGTAGATCATAAATGTTTCTAGCTTTTTTTTTTTTTCGTAATTGAGGGAGAACTGTTTCCAAAGTGATCAAATATGGGAGTACTGGATATAGACTGGCTAAATCTATAGAATGATGTAGACAGTAATATCACATTAAGAACCATAAATAAGGAAACATTCATTTATTTTTTTCAAAAAGCCTTAATAAGGGACTGATTTTTTTTTTTTTTTTTTTTTTTTTTTGAGACTAGGTCTCGCTATTTTTGCCCATGGAACCGCAGGCTCTTGTTGCCCGGGGTACCACAGACTCAAGCGATCCCCAGCCTCAACTTCCCAGGTAGCTGGGATTACAGGTGTGCACCACCACGCCCAGCTATTTTTTTGGAACTAGGTCTCGCTACGGGCCCCAGGCGGGACTCGAACCGCGATCCCTAGACCCAGCCTCTTCATAGGCTGAAGCTTACAGGCATGAACCACCGTGCCCAGCCTAGGGACTGATTTTATTCGTTCTACTTTAGAAGTTTCAAAATGAGCCTTTTGAAAACAAATTTGTAAAATGGTACACGTAAGATTCAGAAAAAACATGTTTAAATTAGTGCATGTGTTGAAGGTAACAGGAAATGAAATACTGCAGAATGAACAATCTGATTTTTTTGTGTACCATATATATTTCTCTGTGGCAATGTGACAATTGGTTCTTTGTAAAGAATTTTGGTTTGTAGATCTAAATTATTTAAATTATTGTGAATATAACTTTACCTGGAGACAACCATAAAATGAAAAAGAACATGGTTTTTAAAGATATTGTTTCATAGCATAATTTTGAAATAGATTGCTGACTTTTTGTGAAATTACATTACTTAATTCTATATGTATCTTACTCAGAGTAAGAAAAATGCCAGTGTTTTCATGCTGAGATTATTTGGTAAGGTTAGCAAAGGGTAATTGTCAGTTTGGTTTATCTTTGTAGTAAAAATCAAATTTGAATTGTGTTGAAACAGAAATTCAGGACGTAACCTGTCCTATGAAAATCATCAGCATTTAGCAAAGCTTCATAGTTATTTTTCTTTAATTTATGTTGTTTTGCCTTTAGGGAGTTGATGGAAAGGCTTCATGAGTGTTTTTGTGGATAAAGTTAAAATTGTTTCATTAAATGTTAATGGACTTAATAGTCCAGTTAAAAAGAGCCAATATATTAGCCTGTATTCAACACTTAATGCTGACATGGCTTATGTTCCGGAATTGCATTTGAGCCCAGAGAACTGAACATATATGAGCATAGGTTAGGAATGGATTTTGTTCTTTTGCTATAAGGAAATAACCATTCTATTTATAAATGACTCCAATTTTCAACAAAACAGCTATTTCAGATACAACCAATTGGTTTATTTTGGCCCAAAGAAAAATTCAGACATCTATTTGAACATTAGGAATGCAGCATGGCTCAATGGATGCAACAAAAGAAAAGAACTTGAGTTTTATAAAACTCCATAGTGTGCTTCTAACTTTCTTTAGCACCTTAACTATAAAATGTACTTGAACATTAGGAATGCAGCATGGCTCAATGGATGCAACAAAAGAAAAGAACTTGAGTTTTATAAAACTCCATAGTGTGCTTCTAACTTTCTTTAGCACCTTAACTATAAAATGTACTAGTAATGCTGTTAGGAAGGATTACTAATTTTGAAGCATTCTGCAAACTTGCAAGATTTTTGTAATTTATTTTTCTACTACTAGCATAAGCATTTATTTGAGTTGAAAATAATTAGGTTTTATTTAGAATAATGTAATAATTATCTAAACCAAACATCATCACTAATTTTGAAACAGGTCAAGAGATGTCATTCTTTTGAAGTATAAAAACATGGAATAAGAATGCAAAAGAAAGAAAAGAAAAACATAACAAACAGGTTTGCTGAGTTTTTGGAACTGTTATGAGAGGGGCCTGTTAAGATGCTGCAACTGAGTCCAAACTTAAAATAAGTTTTAAGTAAGTCAGTAATGCAAGAACACCATTACTCCATTAACAGGGCAATTGGTCCTGAAATACTGGGGAACACAGGCAGTAATCTGCTAGACCTTTCCTTTTTCTAAAGGCCATCCTTCACACTCATTGATATTTCTTTAAAGTTGGTTTTATACTGTTGAACACATATTTTCTTTGCAAAGTGGAGAAAATAATATCCTACTTGAAGTATATAATGATCTCATTGATGATAATTAGGGGTAAAACTTTGAGAAAGTTAAACAGCTATTAGCAGAGATCATCAATAACTGGCAGAAAAAAAATTCAGATAATATGTTCACTAAATAGATTAAAAGGACAAGATGGAAAGTGTGGATGAAAAATCCTAGGGTATTCTGTAATTTAAACAATCAAAAGCAAATGGGTGGGGTGTAAAGAGCCGGGTGCAGGGTTGCAAGAAAGGATGAATGAGAGAGATTGACACAGTCAAAGACTGTGGGCTATCAGAAGCATGGGTGGTAGCAACTTTAAGGTAAATTACTAGGCCTTTTATAGGGTTTAGGCAAAGGGTGGCCAAGAGAATGTTTTATGACTAATTAACTAGGGAAGACTAATAGCTAAGGAAATAAAATTTGGGTAAAACATTAGTTTTTGTGAGATAATGGTGGGCAGGGGATCGTTGGTAACTTTTAAGGAATGTTTTTTAAGGTAAACATTGAGCAAATAGAGAAGCTGCTCTTTACTATCTGGACATTTATTATGTTAGTTTTGTCCTCAGTGTTCTGAAGCCAGATAAGATAGTGAGTTGAAGTTTTCTTCATATCACACAGTGTGAGTTCTGTCTGGTCTCAGCTGTCAGCCTCTGACAAGGTGGCCCTGGATGAAATCTATTTATTTGAGGGGTGGGCTTTAAGGAGGTGCCACGGTAGAGTCTGGTTTATAGCAGTGTCCACAGCTAGAGGACACACTTAGCAGGCCTCCTCCTCTCACATGAACTGGGACATGGGTGAAAAGTCTTTCTGTTAATAGCCCCTTGTACACATCAGCCTTCAGAGCTTATGGGCTTTACGGATCAGAGGGCTTAGTTTCTTTGTACTATAGCAGAGCCCTGTGTGAATCTGAGGTCCTTCACCATTGGTACTGGTCTGAATCTACCCTGAAAGTTGGGAACTTCACTCATCACCCCCAGGTACAGGATTGCAAGTATCGCTTGACTAACAACATCCTGAGTTCAATTTAGGATATGAGTTCTGGTTCAAGCCTTAACCTGATTCCTAGGCTCACAGCTTTGGTGGTATCAAAGGCACTGGTAGCTAGAAGCATGTTGTTGCTGGTCTTGCCTGTCTCTCAGTTCCACCAGTTCCAGCTGCACCGCACTGGTGCCCACCAGACAGCAGTTGTTGGACCCCACAAATTTATCTTTGACTCTTCTCTCTGAGAATGTGAAGGTTCCCAGACCAAGCACCTCCCATTCCACCGGAAACAGGGACATCTATGCGATTACTACCATGGTTTTCAACTGTTTCAGCCTGTCCTTTGCAAATTTCAAGAACTACAACACTGAGATTTATTCATAGTGAGCCTTTCTGTGCTGTTTTCTAGAATTCCCTTTGTCCCAGAATTAACTGCTATTGCATTGATATTGGTGAGCAACACTGTAATAATTCTGTTAGCTGTTTTGGATACATGGGGGGTGGGAAGGGACAATGCCTCTCCCCTGCATTTGAAACTCTTTGCATACATTACAGAACACTACTTAATGAGCAATGTTTCCTGAGATTTTTGGTCATTGAATCCCCATGTAGCCTAGTTCAAGAATGCATCTGGAGTCTTAGAAGCTTTTGACCTAGAACAAGGCCAGTGGCCCCAATACCCAAGACTGGAGGTGGCTCTTCTGAGCCCTCAGAAGACTGTGTGCGCCCCCTGCCTCCTGATTGTCTGGAAAGGGAGTATTATGCTGATATAAGGGAATGTTTTGAAAAATGCATTTGTCTCTGGCTGATAGACAAGATTAAAAGTTGTACCACACTTTTTGCAGTTTTAAACAGTTCTAGGTACACTACCATGAGAGCAAGGAATGCCAACCAGCATAGCCCATAGTTCAGTGTTACTGTAGTATTCATGTCTTCAGATCACTTTGGTTGTTCTTTTGAAATCAAATCAGTTCTTGTGAAATCCACATTAATTTTAACATATATTTAAACATTTGGAAATCAAAATGCTTCATGCCTCCACAGCATATGACCTACCTGCAATTTTGTGTCACAAGCACCATGGACTGCATGTAGAGTGAGAACATGTTGATACTTGCATGACTCTGTCTCTTCCTGTTTTATAAATGGTAAGGAATTCAATCATGAGATTATAAGATGATATGAAATGAAAACTTAAAGAATTTCCAACTATCATTCATCCAATATTCTGGGTACAGAATATTTTTTCACTAAAGAAAATTAAAAATGCACAACAGTCTGTGATTACCTTTAGCTGCAACAACTCTATATTAAAGATATGGATTCAGAACAAGAAATACATGCAAAAATGATGATAGAGATGCCAGGACAAGTGGAGAAAGATCTGGGGAAAACCAGGACCTGGAGGAATTATTGTCTTCAGCAAATGAGTAAAGGGAATGAATTGCTAATATATGAGGTTCCTTCTTGCTCTATGATTCCTAGCAGAAAGCACTGCTGGTGATTATCTCAATCTAACAAGCATGTTGATATTTTGGACCCTCCAAGTATCATAAATGTTTCTACTATTCTCTTTTTCAGTCTTAGCTGCTTTGAATTTGTGATATAATATTGTATAATATTTGCTTGTATAATATTTGAGTGCTTAAAAGCTGCTAAGCACTTGGTGAATGCTAGACGTATTTATTGAAAGATCAGCTATTTTTAAAGAATAAAATAAATACAATCCGTGGCTAAATTTCTATGACTAAGTCCCCACTTTGAATTTATTTCTCTAAATTAATTTTTTTCAATTAAGCACTTTTTTTACATCCTTGTTAATTTTTTTGACAGTGTAGCATTTTCTCCCCTCTACTTTGAATTTTTCTGATAGACAAAAGTAGAAGTCAGAAAACTTGTAGGAGGAAAAAGATGTAATTGAAAACAAACATTATAGCTCTCTGAAGAGAGCTATAATAAGTTAAATTAACTTTAGAAAATCATGATAAAATTATTGTCTTTATAAATTGGGAATTTTTGGTTCTTCAAGAGTTTTTATATGTTCACTCAACAATTATATCCAGAACCATAAGATAGTTGTGGGGACACAATAGAACAAAATGATGGTAATAACTACCATTTCTTAATACTGCTGGATACTTTGATATGCTTTTTACATGTGTTAAGTCCTTTAATCCTTAACTGACTTAATTAACATTACTTAAATTATAAATCGCAGAGCTGGGATTTGAACATGCCTTCTGTTTTCAAGACCCAGGCTGATATCCACAATGATACAATTCCCTGCGAACATGGCTGCCAATATGCCATATGCTCAGTGGTACACACATACCAGTGACTAATAATCCAAAGTTCCCCCAGCTTTTCAGCCAAGAGATGTTGAGATGGGGACAAGGCAACTTCACTCTTTAGGCATAGTTGGCCAGGGTAAGGCCCATGATACTTTCCAGGACTGATGAAAATGTCATTATTTTAAAAATCAAATTAAAAAGTGAGTATAATATAACTTGGATCATATTAGTTTTTATTCCAACACAGTTTTAATTTCTGGTTTACATATTTTAAACATGCCCACGAATACCATACGTAAGGCTGACTGGGATGCAGAGCAGAGTTAGACAGGTGACGATGGAGAGTGCTTCTGCTTAGAGGCCTTTCTGGAAGTTCGCTGAGTGACCCTTTGCTCCTTTTAGCAAGTTGGTGCCCACACAAGCCTCTACACTACAAACAAAGTCTCCCTTTGGCCAAGTAGTTCCACTTACCATCTGACACCTTTGGCTTCTCCATGAAGCATGTCTTCCCTCTCCTGCCTTCCTTCCAGGTGGGTACTGGCTCTTCTGCTCTTCTCTCACCCTCTTCTCTCACCTGAGCTTCTTAACATATTCACTGCTGCCTGGAGATGTGCTCGGTCTGGTCTGCACAGTGTTTTAACAAGTTACAAGTTAATATGAAAATAGCTACCAATAATAAAAGCTAATATTAAAACTATTTTAAAAGCTAAGGGTATTATAAAAATCCAGTTTCTAGTTTACAAATCAGAAAGCTAGCTAGCATTGTGCATATGGCATATGGCTTCATCCTCTTCGAGCTCGTGGGACTGTTTGCTTTCATTCCCTCTCCATCCTGCCTGGCACTGGGAACTCTGAAATTTCAACCTTTGAACTAAGATGTAAATGGTAGTATTGTCTTTCCTGGAAATTCTGGCAAATTCATTGAGAAAGAGGGAAGCTGTTAGTGCTACCCAGTTCTAATGGAATTCCAGGTTTCTGTGCTGGGGGCGGGGACCTGGAGGCTCTCAGAGTGTCTGCATATTATGTCTACTTTTTCCATGAGCAAGCCTTACCTTGCACCTCCCCAAGAATGGGAACTCCAACGGCTAAAGCAGGTGGAAAGGAAGGCCGCAGCTGGTACCAGCTGACACCTAATTTGCCACCCAACATCACCCACCCTCCCACCAACCCCTCTCCCTGAGGTGCTTCATGCTAGTGAAAGCTGGTGAAAAATGAACTGAATACAGAATTCCTGAACCTCTTATTTTGAACTTTATGATTATTACTTTGAAAGACAGGACTTCAAAGATGCTGGCAGGTGCTAACTTTAAAGAATGCACATAAAATACCACCCAGACAGTTTAGCTCCTTTGGGCAATTCTGTATAAGGCCACCACTTGGCCCCACTCCCTGCCCATGTGAAGGCAGAGGCTGGCTTACCCAGCCTGAGATCCCTGGACTAGGAGTCCATGAGACCCTGAGGTCCTGGTGGCATAGGATTCACCCTTGGTCCCCACTCCTGCAAGCAACCTAGGCCGTGGTGGGAGTGTGCTGGAGCTCCTCTCCAAGGGCCTGTGTTCGAAAGGACCTCAGCTCCAGTTCCTGCCTCGGCCAACAAGGCTCACTGGGTCAGGACCTGAAGGAAGGTGGAGCCTAATAAAATCCCCTCTCCCAGCTCATGCCCCTTGGTACCCCGCCCCCAGCCTTGGGCACTGAAAGGGTGGGGGCCCCTAGACCCTGGAAATCCTGAGAGCCCCATGATGAAGGATTTATTCTATCCTCTGCTAGGGGGCTCCCCAAGAAAGCCAGGCCTCAGTCCCTGCTCCCAGGCCGACTTGGATTAGGGGCAAATATTTATTTTTTAATTTTTAAATTAAATCCTACATCATTATTTGTTTTGTTCAATATTTGATTTCTCCCCAAAATTCTTCCAGGACTGAGACACCCATGACTATCACTGCAGTTCCTTGTGTTCTTCCTTCTCCTGTTGGGACCCCTTTTCCCCCCTTTCCCCTTAATGTATGTCACAAACCTATGGTTTGCCTGCAAACTTGTCTTTTTTCCTCATTCTTTGTTTGATTTCCCTGCATTTGCCCTGTAAGTGGGACCATCTGCTATTTTTTTTTCCTTTTGACTTACTTCACTGAGCATAACCCCTTCCAGTCCCATCCGTGCTGCCTCAAATGGCATTAGTTTATCTTCTTTGATCACTGAGTACTATTTCATTGTGTATATGAACTGAGTACTATTTCATTGTGTATATGAACCACACCTTCATTCATTTGTCTGTTTGAAGGCATTTAGGTTGTTTCCATATCTTAGCTATTATAAATCGGGCTACAATAAACATGGGAATCCAGGATTCCCTTTGAATTAGTGCATTTGTGTTCTTTGGGTAGATTTCCAAAGGAGTGGAATCACTAGGTCATATGGTAGAGCCATTTTTAATGTTTTCAGGATCATCTACACAACTTTCCATAGTGGTTGGGCCAGTTTGTATTCCTTCCAGCAGTGTAAGAGGGTTTCTTTTTCTCCACGTTCCTTCTGGTTTTGTTTTTTAAATTTTTTGTTTAATATGGGCCAGTCTCATAGATATGAGGAGGTATCTCACTGTGGTTTTGATTTCCATTTCCCTGATAATAAGTGATGTTGAAAATTCTTCATATATCTGTTAGCCATTTGCTTTTCTTCTTTTGAAAGGTATCTTTCCAGCTCTTCTACCCATTTTTGATTGGGTGGTTTGTTTTTGTTTTATTATGCAAGCTCTTTGTAGATCTTTTATCTTAATCTCTAATCAGTAGAATGGTATGCAAATATTTTTTCCCATACTGTGTGGTCTCTCTTTGTTTTGGTTTCTGCCTCTTTACCTGTGCAGAGATTTTTAGTTTCATGTAATCTCCATTTATTTTTCCTTCATTTCTATTTTTGCTTCTGGGGATGACTCTTCAAAGATGTTTCTGAATTATTTGTCATGTATATTTCCTATCTTTTTGTCTACATATATATGGTTTCAAGTCTTAAATTCAAGTCTTTTACCCACTGAGTTATTTGCTTGTTTGTTTATTTATGGTATGAGGTGGTAGTCTAGTTTCAATCTTTTGCATGTGGTAGTTCAGTCCCAGCACCATTTATTGAAAACTGTCCTTTCTTTATGCATATATTTTTTTCTCCTTTGTTATAGATTAGCTGACCATATATACACATATATATTGCTTTATTTCTGGGTTTTAAATTTGATTCCACTGGTCTACGTTTCTGTTTTTGTTTCAATACTATGCTGTTTTTATTATTATGGTTTTGTAATATAATTTGAAACCTGGAGTATAATGTCTCTCTTTTCCTTCCTGTAGTCAGGAGAGCTCTGGCTATATGAGTGTTTTTGAGATTCCATATGAATTTCAATAATATTAATTCTTTATCTTTGAAGAATATCATTAAAATTTTTTATTGTAATTGTATTGAATCTGTAAATTGCTTTTGGTAGGATGAGCAATTCATGAATGGTGAGGTCTTTCCATTTCTTTGTGTCTTTTATATCTTTTAACTATGTTTTATCATTTTCTTTGTATAGGTCTTTTACCTCCTTTATTAGGCTTATTTCCAGGTATTTAATTTTTTTTAATATTGTAAGTGGGATTGTTTTCAATTTCTTCCTCTACAGACTGATTGTTTTATCGGAAAGTCATTGGTTTTTGTGTGTTGATTTTGTATCCTACTACTTTAGAGAACAGTATATAAACCTTGCCAATGTTTTCATGGGCACTGATGTGAGTTTTCTAGTTAGGCAAAATATTGCTGTTACCCAACTTTTGATACTGGCACTGATGATTGAAGAAAGATATCTTCTTACTTTTATAAAACTCTTCAAATCTATCCACATTATCAAACCCACATAGATACACATGATTTTCATTTAGTTGTTCTACATTGATGTGTTTCCCTACAGTTTGTTATATATATTCAGTGCTTAACAGATATATGTATATTGGAGTGCTTGAATTGCTAGTTATTGAATATAGGGAGTGACTAAGATTTCAGTAATCAAACTACTGAGTTTATTAAGAATAGCCTCCTTTGCTTGCAGAAAAAGAATGCTTAAAGACACAAAATGGCCATTTTATTTTTCTTACACAATTAAATATCTAAGAAACCAGAAATCTTTTTTTTTGTTTAATATTTATTGCCACATGTTTTATAAATGGTGGTTTGTACATATTTATCCAGCCTCATTGGTGAGCCAGGACTAAGGAAAACATGTCATATGTTTTGCTATATTACTAAGCAGTAACTTGGATATAGATATATGTGTGTGTGTATATATATGTGCACATTTGCATTTATCACCAGATTGAGGAACAGAATGGGGAGGGCAGGTTAAGGAGCTTCAACCTTATCTTACAGATAATGGTAAGCCATTTTTATGCATGGGAGGAAAAGACATGACAAATGTTATGTCCTTGGAAATTTAATCTGCAAACTTAGAGCAAAGTAATAGAAAATGAGACTGTGAGGCAAGTTAGGAGATGAGTAATCTTGACATAAAATCAGGTAGGTGTAGTCTGAATTCTAGTGAGAGAAGAGGTACAAGCCAGGTGAGAAAAGAATCATCCAGTTATAGAGATCACTAAAATGAACCATCACTAGAGATGGTGACTACTTAAACCCTTGCTTGATTTTGGAGCCAGAGATTTCCTGCTGCATAGGGCCTCTGGCACCCAGCTCCAGAAGCTGCTTGTGGCCCATGTAATCAGCTATAGTTGGTGTCCTCGTTGAGATTCAGGCTGCAGACAGAGGCCAGCAATGGCTTCCCTATCGTACCAACCCAGGGCATGCAGCCCCTGCTTTGGGGCCAAAGTGAACAGCATGGTGCCTCACAGGTCAGCTTCATCACCATGGCTACCTCCATCTGCAAGCAGTAGAGAGGTCTGTGGACTTGGTGCCTGGATTGTAGAATGAACCAATCAGGTGCGAGTTATGCACTAGTTGGTAAGTGGTCCAGTCAACTATAGCATTGGAGACAGTACAATTGCACTTGTAGGTGGGGGATCCTAAAAGAGGATGGCAGGCAGAAGATAGCTTGGTATTTTCTCTGTGTTTGAGAGGGATTCTGAAAGAGAACCAAAGGTCCAGGGCCTGAAATCTCAAAGATCATTTGTTGTTGGTGTGGGCCAACAGCTCACAAAGAACTATACTGTTGGTGTATCTTATACCAGCTCCTAGTGACCAACACTTCTGGCCACTGCTGTCCAGCACTGTTGATGAGTAACCAGCACTCTGCAGCAGGTCACTTTTGAGAATAGCTGACATCGTGTTTCTAATCATCTAGCACTGCTCCCAGTGTTGTTGCCTCTACTGCTGTTTGGTCCTGCATCCAGTGCTGTTCCTTCTGACCTTCAGACTATGGCTGTGGGCTGCTGCATTGTCATCTCAACAGTCCCACTATCTGTGCCAATCTGTATTGTCATCTATGCCATTTGACATGCTTTTTTCTGTCTTTGTTGAACCATCCCATCCTCATCGCCAGTTATAAGGGAAGAAGCCTGTCTGTGACAGAAGTTGTAGTGTAGACATCAGGACAGCAGTCTGCATAGGTTCTTTATTGGTTCTTATAGAGGGCCAAGCCGGGCCCTTGTTTGGCTCTTGCTACTCTCTACTCCTCTTTATCCCCTCTCTCCTAGGCCCAGGTGTGCACACTCAAACATACACACACCCACCTAGCTGCACAATCATGGGGAAGATGAAATATACCAGGTGTTGTTATACAGGCAAAGGGTGTGGGGGGAAAAGCCTAACTCACTTACCCTATGACTTATGACCAGCCTATAACCACCACTACCTGCAACTGTGAGTTTGATTCTAGTTTGCTTCTTGTTGATGTGTCATGGGCTCTAGGCCCAATTTGGTGGGATGGGAACATTTTGGATGATTGGCTATAGGGTGAATGATTTACTCAGGCTTTTTCCTCCATTAAGGTAATGGAATCTCCCATTGCTGGTGCCAATGACTTATCTTTTTGTCCCTAGGTTGGTGTACACTAATACCTTAATGGACTGTATTTTGTGTTCTAGGGTTATATTCTATTTTATTTGGTTACATTTTATTTACTTTTGCTGGTCATGGCTATGGTGTTGCATAGTCACCAAGGTAAACATCTGCAAGAAGGATAGTGTGTAGATTTTGCGCCTAAAAGGGAAAAAGCCTGAGTGGTGGATCGTAGGGTAAATGATTTACTCAGGCTTGCTCCTCCATTAATTTGTATGACCAACACCTGTGGAATGGTACCCTTCCGGTGATACTGTATGCACCTGGACCCAGTGGGTATGCGCATGTGTGGGTGGGCTCACTTGGGCCTGAGAGGAGGCCGTCAAAGCTTGGCATCACCTTGGGGGAGGGAGGAGGGAAGGAGAGAGGAGAAACATGAGTGGCTATTTTTTTTTTTTTTTTGCTTATTACTATTAAACCTAAAAAAGGGAACTCCAAGGGGTCCAACATTCTTTGTCAGCTACAACCATGGTGAACTTATGAGGGTTAGGTTGGTTACCTAACAGTGATCTTTTTAGGGGAGGACTTTTGGATACTGTGGACAATATCTGGGATGAGCTAGTTGGTCAGTTGTGATCTTAGAAACTCTTTGTTTTCCATGTTTGTTATAAAATATCCTATTGTTCCCTAAGCCTGAGTTTCCCAATTGTGTAATTCCCAAAAGTAGAGACAGTGACCTGTCCTCTACTGGCTACTGTCTGGTAGCGCCCCCTATTGCTCGATTTTAGCACTACTTCAGTTTCATTCACTTGTTTCTGCAACTGGGAATGGTTTATAGAAGCATCTGTTTGGTTATTTCCTTTATTTTCTTACAATATGTTAAGCGTATAAGGACAGAATTTACTTTTTTACTGCACTGTAGTCTGCACCTAATATTGTGTCTGGCACATGGTAGGTTTGTTAGCCGGTCAGAAGCAGGCAAATTGCCTCACAAAGGAAAAGCCTGTCTTTAAATCACCCTTCTACCAGGTCCGCCCACGAGCACATCGGTACTAGATAAACAGAAACAGGATTTATTAACAAGAGGATAAGGAACTGAAATCGGGTCTCCAAAAGGAGGGGGAGGGAGGAGGCAGGGCAAAGGCCCCTCCAACCCTACAAACCTCCAAGGGTTCGTTTCACCCGCGCCTAGCAGTTGCCACTCAAATTGCAGTGAAACAACAGGGTTTTATTAACTGAAATCGGGTCGAAGGGAGGCAAAAGCCTCCAAATTGCAAACCCCAAGGTCCGTTTCACCTGCGCCTAGCAGTTGCCACTCCAAATACCAATTAACAACAGGGTTTTATTAACAAGGGAGCTGAACAGGGAGAACAAAACGTCGTGAAAGCCACACGTGGCAGTTATCTTACCCCAGTCACCATTCTCAGACCCAAAGGTCCCAAAGACACAGTCCAATGACGGTTCCTTCGACCCTCTGAACCTCAGAGGAGGCACTTTCGCAAAGTCCAGTCCTTTC
>PVHY01017223.1:0-31940 GCA_004024945.1 Uropsilus gracilis
GCTATTTTTGCCCGTGGAACCGCAGGCTCTCGTTGCCTGGGGTACCACAGACTCAAGCAATCCTCAACCTCAGCTTCCCAAGTAGCTGGGATTACAGGTGTGCACCACCACACCCAGCTCTTTTTTTGGAACTAGGTCTCGCTACAGGCCCCAAGCGGGACTCGAACCGCGATCCCTAGTCCCAGCTGCTTCATAGGCTGAAGCTTACAGGCACGAGCCACCATGCCCGGCCTATACCCATTCTTGTACTAGTTCCTAGATCATTTCCCTTTCTTTATCTATTTCTTTCTTTCTTTGGTCAGATTAAGATCCATTGTCTGTTTCTTCAGTTTCTCTCAACAGTTTCCATAACCTTCTTATCCTGTTGTCTCATTGATGACAGCAGTTTAGGCGCTTTTACCAGCTTGTGTGTGTGTGTGTGTGTGTGTGTGTGTGTGTGTGAAAGACCTTCTAGGTTCTAAATTTGATACTTTTCCACATGATCCCCAGGGGCATGAAAGACTCATCATTGAAGGAGGTAATTAATTACTAGAGGCACACTATACAGATGGAATGGTCTGGTGGAGAGTGGACTTTCCATTATGATGCTGTGTGGTCTGATTCTGTAAGCTTCTGTGAGTTCTAGTTGCCTTATTTACATGAGATTCCTTAGATATGTGATCTGAGGTTTTGACTAAAACATTCCTTCTAATTGCAAGCACATAGTGTCAGTCCAACCCTCCACTTGCTTAGTTGTTTCACCTAAGGTAAGTCAAACTCTGGGCCTCAGTCTTTTCTGCTGGTAAAAAGAGACACTCCCTCCCCGCCACAGCCTTTCCTACCTCACAATATTATAATAAAGTCCAAAAAATAGCAGAAGCACAAAGCATTTTGTAAGAGTTGAGATGGGGTTCTCTCTTGTTCGACTTTAATGTGTACCCAGGTCACAGGAGGACTGAGTAAGACCTACTTAGTTGAAATCAGCCCCCAGAGTTTCTGATCTCTGCGTGGAACCCAACAACTTGCATTTTTGATAAATTCCTAGATGATACTAATGCTGCTAGTCCTGAACACACAGAGAGAACCACTGTTTTCAGGATTCTTAGAGCTGAGCCATTAACCTTGACCTTTCCAGCAGCCCCATGGAGACACGCTGCTTATGATTTTCAGTTAGGAATCAAGACAAATTTAAGGGTCTTTGTGGGAACAAATGTGCAAATTATTTGGAATACGAGCTTCCTCAACACTTTGGATCCTCTATTGTCTCCGGTATAAGTATATAAAAACATGTTTCTCCAAGAATTAGCTCACGGAAATGACTGTACTGGGATTGAGAGTTTATACTCTACAGTTGTTCTGTGTCTTAAAACAAGAATCTTTCCCCATGCAATGCATGCAAACAAGAAATCTCAAAAATTGGAAAAGTTTTTTTTTTTTTTTTCTTAAAGAAATTACCACATAGAAAACTCCAAGATGACATCAGGTAATTTCCTATTGGTCTCACAAACTGGAGTCAGAGGTGGCCCTCAGAATGGGTTAGGAGAAGGGTCATCTCTGGTCATGTAGCTGTTTACCTTCCTGTGTTCTCCGTGCCTATTTACAACCTTGAACCATGGCTAGGATGCATTATAGGTTTTGACCCTCAAGGAAAATCAGAGAGTGACTCTCTAAGGTTCCTTTTTTTAAGAGTACTTCCAGGTTTTGAATATTACATCATAAAGAGTATGAAGGTGTGGAGAGGAAGAACAGAGAGAGGTAGGCAGCAAGGTCAGCAGAAGAAAACTTCAGGTATTGGAAGCCTTGCAAATTAAAAATACATCTGAAGGAATGTGAAATGGACAAATACTATATGATTCCATGAGGTACCTAGAGTAGTCAGATTCATACTGCAAACCAGAACAGTGTTTATCAGGGGCTGAGGAGAGTGGGGAAATGGGGACTTACTATTTACTGGGTATAGTTTTACTTTTGCTAGATGGATGGTGGTGATGGTTGCATGAGAATACAGGCATACATGTGAATGAATGCACTTAATGCTGTTGAACTATACACGTAAAAATGGTTGCCATGAAAATTTTATGTTACAGATAACATGACATCTCCATTATGAAAATGTCAACATTGTGTGTTTGATATTTTCAGCCTCACCATTGACATTAGGACTGGGTAATTCTTTGTTAAGGGGACTCGTATTATTCTAGGTACCCTGGAGACATGGAAAACCCTGTACTGTACAATATATATTGGCTATGTAGGAGACATATGTAAAAGAAATTAGTTATAAGGAATTAGCTGTCCCAGACCAGGAGGCTGAGAAGTCTCGAATCTGCAGTTGCCAGCAAGACTCAGAAGAGCTGATGGTGTATTTCTGAGTTTGCAGGCCTCAGACCTGGGAGAGTTGGTAGAGTGCCAGTCCTGGGTCTGAAGGCAAGAAAAGACTGATGTCTCAGCTCCAAATGGGCAGAGAGCGAGGACCTCCTTTTTCTCTGCCTTTTTGTACTTACCGCCCTTCAACACGATAGGATGAAACCTGAATTGGGGAGGGCAGTTGGCTTCCCCCAGCCCACAGAATCAAATGTTGATCTCATCCAGAAACAGCAACACAGACACATCCAGAAGAATGTTTAACCCCAAATATCTAGGCACCACGTGGCCCAGTGAGGTTGATGCATAAAATGAACCACCAAAGGGCCTGCCCCATGCCTGACAAAAGGTTTAGCACTGTCCTTGGCCCGTATTAGCTAAATGCCAAGAGCAACCCCCACCCCTTCAGTTGTGGCAACTAAAAATAGCTCTGGACTTTGCCAGATGTCTCCCAGGACACACAGTCACCCCGGGCTGAGAATCATTGCTATATACATTCTTCAGGTAGATTTTGTAGGTAAGGGAAGTAGATATGCTTTCTAGACTTGGACTCTCCTCAGGTTTTTCTTACATTTAATGTTTGCCTGTAATATATTAATGACCAGTCTTCCCTGGGAGGAATGTGGTACATGCAGAGGCCTAGATTCTGGTTTTCATTCTGGTTATGCAGCTTTGTAAAAAGAAATTGTCCCATTTGTGTCCTTAGATTTACTCATCAGTATCTATCGTTGGGGTGGGGGGGGGATGATGATGATGATGGGCTTGGAGGTGTGGAGACTTGAACAATCTAGTTGCATTTTGTGGCTTCTGTCAACAGAAACACACACACACACACACACACACACACACACACACACACGGTAAAATTCAGGTAAGAATTCACATGGACTTTACAAGTAGATCCATCTTTCAAATGCCCTGCATAGCCAGGAGTAGGAATCCCTGTTCTTCCAGAAAATACCTGCCCAGGTGGCATGTAGTAAAAATAATCACTTTTCCCCAATTTTAACTCACGGGTTATTTTTAAGGCACTTTGAAAAAAAGTGCACTTTATGGGAATATATTGGATTTAGTGAGTGTTCCTAGGTGCCACTTAGAAACTTTTTTCTACTCTAGAAAATAGCAGCATGTCATGCATGGATAATTATGATTTCTTTTCAAAAATAGCAATTTATAAAAAAATTGGCCAAAACAGTAGGGTTCCCTGGTTATTTTTAAGGAAGAAATTGCTAAGATGCAGAATAAGTTTTAAAATAAAAATGACTGTGTGTATATTTGGACTAACTTACATGTTTACGTTGGTTGTCCCCGCTCAGCCACATAAGTGGCAGTTTGCACTCTGGGCCAAGCATTTTATCCTTGCCATCCCCGAAATTTTAGACCTATCCCAACCTTTATGGCTCATGTTGCTGTCTAAATATTGGGTGGAAACAACAGAAGAACCAAAATAAAAAAAATGGGGGGAAATTTGAAATGAAAGTTAGTTAGTGACCAAATAAGCAGATGTTTTTTAGTGTCGCCTTTCCTACTCTTTCAACACCCCTCACCCAACCTCATTTGCAGCAACAAGACTGACAAAGCTATTGCCAATCTAGAGGCCTATCATAAAGACAAAGGATTTGCAAAAACATACTCTTACTTGCAAGTTACTTGCAAGTGTGTGACAGTTGCATTATAACATTGTAAACAAATGCTGTTAGCACCTGAGTGGTTTTCACTATCATGTTATAAATTATTACTATAAAATTGTGTAGGGCCTTTAGGAAAAAAAAAATCTACTGTTTTCATTTATTTTCCTGAGCTTTTTCTTTTATTTTCTCTCTCCACCCAACTGGTAAAAAACTGTGGTGGTAAAATTAGTCAGTAAGTGTTTTAGTTATAGCAGTGGTTTTACTTCCCAACAAATCATTGAAACTCATATTCTTAAAGATTTCCCAGATAAGTTAATGGTGTTAGTGTTTTCTCAAAGAGTTTATTACCACCTACCAGTTTATTATTTTTAAGTATTAAGGAGTATGTTTATGGAAACGGGGTTTTGGTAAACAGGCTCCTTGGGTGTGCAAACCCTGACTTGACACCTTTGCTAGTTTGATTTGGGTAATTCTGTTTCTAATTCTGTAAAATGGGAAGCATAGTACCTCTTAGAATTTTGAGGGTAAGGCTCCTGGATCATTTGCCACAGTGCCTGGCACTAAATACCAGCACTTTTTATTATTGATAGTGGTATTGATTAGGCGAAGTGGCAGTTGGTCAAATAAATGTTATCTAGAAAAGATAACCCTGTGATTAGACTTTGATCCTTTAATTGAAATGAAGAGTCTGTATCCAATTGTAGCAACATTATCATCACTGAGTTTCACAATTATGAGGTGTTAGAAAGGCCATCAGATATAATATTGTTGGGGTTCCAGCTACCCAGGTGATGAATCACAAGATGAGAGCTGAAAACTTGGGACAAAATTGTGACATCTAAATGTCTACTTTCAGTCCCTCGAAAGTACCATGTTGCATTAGATTATGCTTTTTTTTTTTTTTGGCTTATTTTGATAGCAGAGCTCCCATCTTCCACCCGGTTAAGATAATTGATAGCTGTTTCGTAAATGTCTTCATATGTCAAAGTAAAAATTGCCAACCTTGTGTGTTGGTTTTAGGGTTGTATGGAATTTGGGGAGTGGACAGTTTAATATTTAACGTAATCAGAATCCAGCCATAGTCTAAGAGTCTCCAGTGAAAGACAGCAACTTCTCTTCCTGCACAGCTCTAAGGAGTCCTGCTCATTTCTGTCACATTCTGCAATGTGTTTCAGTCCATGGGAAGATGGAGGGGGTTGGGGGGGGACACGCCTGGCACGGTGGCTTGTGCCTGTAAGCTTCAGCCTATGAAGCAGCTGGGGCTGGGGAATCTTGGTTCGATTCCCGCTTGAGGCAACACACTGAGACCTAGTCCCAAAAAAATAGCTGGGTGTGGTGGCATGCGCCTAATCTCAGCTATCTGGGAAGCTGGGGATTGCTTGAGTCCATGGTACCCTGGGCAACGTGAGCCTGTGGTTCCATGGGCAAAAATAGCGAGACCTAGTCTCAAAAAAAAAAAAAAAAAAAGAGAGAGAGAGAAAGGCCAGGGGCTACTCTAAAAATTATTTTGCTTTGGACCAGAGTTGTTATAAATTCTAAAAGGGAAAGGATACAAATACAGACACTAAGCGTATATCAGACACTAAGGAGTTGTTCCTTTTCTTCTTTCTTTCTTTTCCATCTATAGCATCTCCCTCTCTTCCTCTACAGCAATGGAGGTACATCTTCTCTGATCTACATGAGAGCTTTTCATCCTCTGCCAATCTCATCTCCAGTTGAGATACTCTTCTATCCAGATGCTCCCCTAGTGAGTCCTAAGGCTCCTCACCACCCTGCCTTTAGGTTTGGAGGCACATTTCAGGAAGTTTCGGTATTTGGTTCATGCTTTATGCGCGGACACGTGGGATATGCAGAATAGTGATAATAACCTTCAGGTTCCTAAGGGTGCTATAGTTTTAAAAAGCACTTTCTCATCTCCCCAGCCCTGAGGCAAGCAGATGTTTCCCATTGGCCTGTGAGGAATCTGAGTCTTTCTAAGAACAAGCAGACATCATTTAATTTTAGAACTGGGAAGGCTTTGCATACCATGCCAGCCTCCCATCCTAGAAGAAGGTCTAGAAGCTCAGAAGAGTTAAGGGGCTTGTGTCAGGTCACATTGCCTGAGTTTGGCAATGGTCCCTGGGAACTGAACTCCATTTTGAGGTCTGGTTTTAGTCCAGAAGTTGAACCATTACACTGTGCGGCCTTTGTGCTGTAATGGGTGAAGAGAATCTTTAAGCAAATAAAACAGGAGCCTTTAGTACAAGGAATTTGCACAGGAGCTGATTTGTTGATTTGTTTTGCTTTTCTGTTCAGTTCCTTAAAAAAATTCCAGAACTGAGTGATGATCAACTCACACTTTGCAGAAAAGGTCCACAATGAGATTAGGTTGTGGAGAAAAGAATTGGAGGGCTGTCTCATGTGGGGGCGCTAGTTGTGTTGTTCATTAACATTTGTGGTGATGGGCCAGTATTTTAAAAACTTCTCATCCTGTGGGGCACGATTCTCTTATCAAATACATTAAATATTAAATTTTAGAAAAATAAAATGGAATAATGATGACATACAGAAACCCCAAACCCAAAGTTTTGATCATTTAAGACATAAGATTATTTTGTCAAGTTGCCACCCTGTGGCCTTTCAATCTCTGCTGGATTCATTGTGGCCTTTAAGGTTTACAGAGGGCTCCACAGTTTGAATAGCCCTGACCTTGTCTGAAGAGCAGTGGAGAGAAGCAGGTGGTGGTGGTGGGAAGGGGATAAGGAAGAGGGGGTCTGAGGGAGGCAGTCCTAGCCAGAGCAGTGTAGGTTAAGTGTCTATGGGGACTCTTGGAAAACAACAGCCCCTTTAAACATCTGTGAAATTCTTATGGTTTTAGTTTAGTAGTGTGGCTGTTGGTTATGGAAGGAAATGCTCCATCTGTCATAGAAACCTACAATGTGTTATGTTCTGGGCTAGGAGTTTGAAAATTGGTGGTGTGCTGGACTAGACTGTTGCCCTCTAAATGTTTTGTTTTGAGTGAGGAAGGGAATTATATAAGGGTGTGCATCAACTGCCTGCAGTGATGCTTCCACTTACTTGCATGTACATCAGTGTCACCCAGAGAGCTTGTGAACAGAAGGTTGAGGGTGTCTGAGTAGTAGCTCTGGAGTAGGACTCAAAAATGCATTATTATCAAATTCCCAGGTGATGATGCATGTGTGCCTTTTTAGAACCCTTGTGTGAGTGGTTGGTACTCACGTTTGAAGAGGTAGCAAGATTAATTCAAATGATAAGAGCTGGAAAGAAGAATAGCTAAGTAATAAAATAGACTTAGCTGGGAGCTACTGCAAGAATGCTAGGAAGTCCTCATATAGGTAAAATGTTTTTGTATGGGGACAGGTGTTCATTAGGCTGTAGTGATTATTTCGCAGTAAACACGAATATCGAATCATGCTGTTGTATACCTGAAACTAATGTTATATGACAGTTTTACCTCAATTTCAAAAAAGGGGAAAAGAGTGTTAAGGTAAGGCTATCTGAAGAGATGACATTTGAAATGAACCCAGAGGTGAGAATGAACCTGCTATGAAGGAGTTGGACCAGAACAGTACAGGCTAGGCGCACACACCAGCACAAAAACCTGGGAAAGGAATGGGAACTTGGGTGAGTTGGGAGAAAGGAGGTGATTGGTTTGGGGAGAGGTTGGGGATGAGCACAGGGCTGTGACTTACAACAAGAAGACTTTTAAGCAGATACCAAGTGTCCTTTCAAAAAGATTGCCTTGGTTGACAAGTGTAAGTTAAATTGGAGGCAGAAGCACAGGAGGACCAGAATGAAGCTGTTGTAGTTGAGGGAGAGGATGCTCAAGTTTGGATTAAGAAGAGGGAGAAAGGATGAGAGTAGCTAAAGGAATATACATCTGCTCTTGTATCTGGGGTTTTACTCTAACATTGGATGCTCACCATGGAGCCCCATGAAATAATTAGGTTATACTTTATCTGTGCTGTTTTAAAAAGCAGCTAATAAAAAGGTTTTAGAAATACCATTGTTATCAAGTTATTTTAATGTCTGTATCTTCCTTTCCCCTCCTCTGCTCGCTCCACCTCGAGGGCAAGCCCTCAACTATCTGGAAAACTTGGCTATCTAGGACAACTCCTTCTCTGAGATTTCTGGTTTAGCTATATTAATGTGGAGTATAATCTGTGTGTGTGTCATTGCTTAATTGTTGGCATGTAGTGACTCAACTGGTAATTTAAATTAATAGACTGTGCATATAAGCACACTATTGTTCTTCTTAGATCTCGATGGAGCTTTGATTGGCACTTAAGTGATGGTGTATTTGAATTAATTACTGTAGCTGAGAAAGAGCTGGGAAAACACATTAGGAAAAAAATAGATAGTTGTGATGTGATGTAGGAGTGAAAGGAATACATTCAATTGAGAGTGAGAAGAGAATAAATGTCCCCTGGATTTGGAGAATGCAGGAATGCAAGCCAGGTGCTCAGACATTGGGATCCTGTCTACACCACTGCTCCCTTAGGGAGGTGTCAGCAGGGAGCCCCTGCTGCTCACTGATGGGGGACCCCACCCTCCAGCCCTCCACACCCTGCCTTTCCGTCCCCTGAAGGAGTCACATTATAGGGCCCCCTTTTTGTCTCAGGATCTGAGCCCAGTCAGTTCCACCTCGGGCAGTCTCTTCCTCACATGTCTACACACATCCTCTTTAAACCTTGTATTTCTTTTCCTTTTCTCTTTTAAATCTTGCCCAGTTACCTCAGGAAATTCTCTCCCTTTCTTTGTTCTATTCCTGGAGCCAAAATAAGGAGAAAAAAATATCGTCATGGTTCATATTCATGAGATTCCTGTTCTGATAAACCTATTGACAAATGATCTAATTACCAAATCCTGTGGCTAATATAGTTACTATTACTTGGCAGCATCTGGGCAGTGTAGCACTAGCTCCTGGAAGCTTTTCCTTCAAACTCTTCCCTCACCTTCCCCATCATTCTCATGCCCTGCCGCCCTTTCCCCTTTCTGTTTCTCAGACTGAGTTATTTCTGAAACTTTTCAGCCATTTTCTTCATTACCCAACCTCCATCCTCTGTGGACACAGCCATTCACTCCCCCACTTTTCATTCTCCAGGTCACCCACTCTTCCACCTTCACAGTCTCATTGACATATCTTCTTAATTCTGGACTTGCATACAGCATCCATGTTACCTAACAGACAACACTCATTTGTCTCCTGTTCTGTCCTCAATGGATGGCGGCATCCATCTCCCAGCTCCATGGACAGAAAGCTCACCGTATCCACCTCCAGGTTGGCCTGTTCTGTTTTTCCCAGCCTCTGATTACTGCGCCTGCAGGTTTTACCTCTCCTAAGGCTCTAGCCTCTCTTTCCCCCCTTTGTCCCTTCTGCTGCTGTTTTGATTTCAGATTTCATTATTCTTCACAATTTCCCTACCACAATATCTTGCCCCTACAATCACCTTTTTATTCTCCCACCAAACTGTATGTGCGTTTGTAGCTTCTGTTTGCTAGGCACACAGACAGTGCTCATAACATACTGGTATGATCCTCCTCATTTTGACAAGGATTCAAGGTGGCTTACCAAATTTAAAAAATATATAAGATACAACACAAAATAAATGCATAAGATGATCAGGGCTGCTGCTGTCCCCAAATTAGGATAAGAAAAGATCAGCTAAAGACAGGAAATGCTGAAGCCTCCCAGATAACATAAGACTGTTCTAGAAGAGGGGAAATTTTGACTCGGAATATTAGTTACCAAATTACTGCGATTCCACATTATCCATAAATTGTTTCTCCCATCGCATGTCATGCAGGAGAAACAGTTTTTTGAATTGAGGTCACAGAGACTTTTCCCCAAGGTCTTTAGAAAGGGAGTACCTGGAACTTCATGAGTCATATGCTCCTTGGCATTTCTACATTATCCATAGAGCTGAGGTACATGGAACTGGTGCTACTCTCATCACTCAGTGTCAGCCAGTGGTTGAGTGCCATGTGGTTTTTTTTATCCCTGGTCCCCGGCTGCGGCTTCCTAGGCTGCCGCCTACAGACATGCGACGCCATGCCCAGCCCATGTGTCATATTAATAAAAGCAGTTATCGAGGTGTCAAGAATGTGAGACTTGTGCCCATTCACCAGTTTGTTCAAAAACACCCTTCATGTTCCTTTAAAAATCTTCATAGCTTCTTGTTTGTGTGTTCAAACTCTGTTATATGACCGCCCAGTGTCCTCTGTAATCTGAACCTGTGTTGTTACCTTTCTAGGTATGCTTTGCCCCTAACCTTGAACTCCACAGCTCAGCCTGGCTGGTCAGCTTGCAGTTCCCTGAAGGACTCTGCCCTTCACAATCCACCTTCAGGGAGACAAGAGACAGTTCCTTTAGCTTCCTTGTTTTTCTCTTTTTACTTGGTATGCTTGCAGCCCCCCTCCCCCCCTTTTTTTTAAATCAGAAGGATGTTTTACTTACCGCACTGTCAAAGATTTGTTAAGTGACAAGAAAAACTGTGGGTTATTTAGCTAAAACTGAATATACCATTATCAGTACCTGAACACCTTTAAAGAATTCCACACTGGAAATTTGCCTCATTTTAAACTTACTATTTCTGCAAGGATTGGTATAATTAATAGCTATATTTTTAGTAAAGGTCTTTTCAAATTACAGGTATTATTGGTTGTTTTGTTCCCATTTTTGCTAACACTTCCTCATTAGTTGAACTACAATGCAGGATTCAGCAGTCTCTTAGCACCATTTAATACATTGATTTTTAGGGAAATTGTTTCCCAAGTTTCAAAGCAAAGCGTTTGCTAAAATCTTATTGCAGGAAAGGTTAGTAGAAAGAAGGCTGAATTAGGATTTACTTTCTTGGTTCGGTCCTTGTTTCTTGGATTAATTAACTATTAATCCCTTTGGATCTTAGTTTTCTCATTACTAACATGAGATGGGTACATTAGATGATGATGGGGTCATGATAATAGTAAGAATAGTAATAGCTGACTCTGATTGAGTCTTTGTATGGGGTAGGCAATGTGCCAGGTCACCTCATCTAGTCTTCACAGTGATGTTCTAATGCCAGAGGTGGTGTTTCCAATTGCACTTGAAGAAATTGAAGCACAGAGAGATTAAGAGACTTGTCTAGGATTAGATGGTTGGTGAGTGAATAGAAGCATATTGAGACCGAGGGCTTTCGGTCAGGCTTCTAGGAGAAACCTTTAAGTACTATGTTTTCTAGTTTAGTGGTTAAGTGAGATGCTATTTATAGGACAAAGCCTGTATTTTGAAATTTTGAGGAAGAAAAGAAAAATTAGTTTTACTGAAATCCAATTTTACATCATTCCTCCCAAGCTATTTTTAAATTCAGTAACTTGTCTTTAAGTGAAAGCCTTATTCTCATTCTTTCTCCTACCCAAATGTGTTTGCATGTAAGGCTATTATTTGGTTATAGCCATTAGCTTTGGAAAGAAATCTGTCATTAATGCTCTTTGCTGTCATTAAGAAATGACATGGGCTGGGCATGGTGGTGCATTCCTGTAAGCGGCAGCCTAGGAAGCTGAGGCCAGGGCCAGGGATCGTTCGAGTCCCCCTGGGGGCACGTAGCGAGACCTGCTAGGTGTGGTGGCTCACACCTGTAATCCTGGCTACCTGGGAAGCTGAGGCTGGGGATTGCTTGAGTCTGTGGTACCCTAGGCATCATAAGCCTTGCGGTTCTACAGACAAAAATAGCGAGGTCTAGTCTCAAAAAAAAAAAAAAAAAAAAAAAAAAAAAAAAAAAAAAAAAAAAAAAAAAAAAAAAAAAAAAAAAAAAAAAAAAAAAAAAAAAAAAAAAAAAAAAAAAAAAAAAAAAAAAAAGATAATTTGCTTGTTTGTCCCACAAGTAGATCAGGTGTCCCTTGTGGCGTAGAGACTATTTTTATATGCCCCTCCTCTCTTTCCTTTTGCAACTATGTCTTTGTCTTCTTTCCAATAGTTGGGAAATTTAGCCTTTCTTAACATTTTTTTTGGAAAATGCTAAAAGATGTACAAGCTACTGTGAAACTATTCAACACTTATCATTGATCTGACACATAATTTGTTGGTCTGTGGCCATGAAGGGTGTCAGAGGCTTGGTATATAGTGGTGAGTTAAATATAGACCCTGCCCTGGTGGCACAGGACCGAAGTAGAGGAAATTCAACAAAGCAGTATTTACAAATTCTAGATGCTTCATACTTGTTTTTCCTGTTGTTAATATCAGGATATTTTACAGATAAAGAATTGGCTTTTATTCAAGTTCTTTATTGGGCAACCCAAATCAAGATTTTTCATTTCTATCACAAATATTCAACACCCATTCAATCAGATCTATTGCTGTTAGTGGAATGAGCATGCAATTTATCATCTAAATGATCATGCCTTGGAGAGAGGGAGTACCAAATATAATTATTCACTGGAATTATCTTAGGCAGACTGGAGTATACTGTCATCCTCCTTATTGATATCCAAATGAATTTACCAATCTTAAATTTTTCTCTTTGGGGTATGTGTGTGTGTGTGTGTGTGTGTGTGTGTGTGTGTATGTATGTGTGTGTATGTATGTATGTGTGTATCAGAAGTGTGTACCTGGTACCTGGTTTCATTGGTGTCAGGAGAATTAGTATTCTCTTCCTTATAGAAACTTGATTTTTAAGGTCTTTCTCTTAGATGGGCATCCTAAGTAACCCTGATATGTTCTGGATATGTTCCTATCTCCTCAGCCCCTACCCTTCCTGCATACACCTTTAATAAAATCTCACAATAACCCATTGTTTTCCTCTGCAGGGTTGGAAGCAAATGACTCTGTGACCCATATTTATTGCAAAAAATTAAAAGGTATTGAACTTTTTGGTTCAGGAACTTTTCAGAATTTAATGACTTATCTAATCACACATGGAACTTTCCATGGGTATTAGAAGATCAAGTTTGAGATATTTTGTACCCAAAGATCAAGAACCACCTTATGATTCGATTCCATAGCTGCCTCTGTACTGTACTATATAAATCATTGGTGACTAATGAGCCATAACTCATTCCCAAGGGAATATCTTGAATGACTTTCTATAAACCATCATTGTCAATGTCTCTTATCCTATAGTCAACAGAAATGATTGAGTCATCCGAGTTACAATTTTGACTCATTCCTTTAAGTATGGAATATATTTTATAAGCCTTTTTAAAAAGTGACCATTAGAGTGGGGAGTGTGTGATGTTGTGTTTGGGAGGGTGCTACATGTATGGTGGCTTGGGAGGACATGACTGCCCCACAAAACATGTGTTGTAGGAGTGATGAAATCCCAAACAGCCTGCCTCTGTGTTTGGGCCTTGACAGTTGAGTAGGTGGCCTTCAGGCTATAGACTGCTTCATCAATTAGACTTTTCCTCTTGCCTCAACAGAATGAGGTCAATGCCTCACTCAGTGTCTTAAAAATTGGAGTTCTTCTTGCCCCGGTTGATTACTGAGTGCACAAACAGTCCTGGTTTGGGGGGTAGCTGTTGGATTTGAGCATTTGAAGGGATTGAGTGGCAGGTAAGCTGTTCGGGGTTTTTTTGGGGGTCTGTTTTTATTTTTAATTTTTAAATCATTACTAAGATTTTTTTATGCAATGTAAGTGAAAAATATATTGATGTTATCGTGTTCTTCTCAAACCCCAGTAGAACCTACTATAGCCACCAATATTTAAATAACTCAGCCTCGTTACCACCAGGTGTGTTGAAACAGTTGAAAGTAGCATTGTAATAAAGTCTTTTAAATGTCCCATGAATCGCAGTGCTAGTCTCTTATACCATTACTTTCCATTTCAGTGTGCTAATGACTCTAAAAGAAAGTGACTAGGACAGTACTGGGGTCTGGGCTAGGACAAAAGATGATTTTAAAAGATCATAAAATCATTGGGTCCAACCTTGTGGTACTGGAAAGTAACTGCAGTTTGATTCCATTTGGGTGGAGGAATAGAATTCCTTTAGTTTGAATAGCCTATTTCTTGAACTCATGGTTCTGATTGTGTTATACATTTTGTGCCGACTTGAATGTTCGTAATAAATATGAACTGGAGACTGAAGACACATGCAAACTAAAACAAAACTGCCCCAAACAATACATAGCTTTGCTACATTTGATGAATTCTGATATTATTTTCTGTTCTTATTTCAGTTAATAAAAAGTTGGCTCTGATCCATTGCAGTGATTTCCCAACTGATTAAATTGGTTGTGAGCTGAAGTTTTAAGAAATACGCGTCCAAACAGAAGTTTCTGTGGGTGTGCATGTTTGAAGGCAAGGGCCATGAAGTGATGTTTTCCTATCAGTGGTATTAGTAAGTGTAGCCATAATAAAACATAAACCGTTTAGTTAATTAGAATATTTACCATAATAAATGCTGCTGGATTGATTTCTTTATGAATAGTGCATTTTGTCTGCTAGGATGAAGTAATTGAGTGTTTCCAGTCTGCCTAGCCGAGGATCCTTACAATACTTCTTGTTGATGTTAAATGGACTATTGAAATAGCATTTTGTCTGTGTGGCTTGGCTGTAATGAGCACTGTTGTGTTATCGTTCGGGTTACCAGAACAGCTGTTGACACCCAAAGAATGTCTGAGAAATACCCAGTAAGTATCAAGGAAACAAGGAGTATTATAGTTTAGCTCTTGTCTGTTCTGTATGATGCCAGGTGCTAGGGACCATGAGCAAACTAAGTAAAAGAAAATCATGTTCGTTTTTTTGGCCACTGAGTAAGCATTGCTTCAGGTTTAGCTTATCTTTTTGTTTTCTCTTTAGAACACCTTCCACACTTGAAAAACTAAGCTCTGTTAAAGAAGACAAAAATAAAAAGTCCTGTCAATAAGTGAAATCTACTTTAGAACTTGAAAATACTGAATTAACCTAACTAACTCGATTTCATCTTTGGTAAATTCCCCTTTTCAGGCTATGTCATTTAAACCATGCCTTTCTTTGCGGTATATTTACATACTAACGTTTTGTTCTCTCTTCTAACTTGTAAGGTTAGCGTCTCCTTAAGGAACACACCCTTAAATGTCTCCTAGGCTGTATTGCTTCATCGAGAGCATAAACAATTACAGCATAAAATATTACCTTTGGGAATGAAGTCATGCGTCTTTCTTAATTGCTGAATCCTTGTAATTCTGAAGGGGGTATGTTTAAGTCTGTACTCATTCACACACTTGCTAACACAAGCAAATATGCCCATACGTACAGAAGAATCATGAATCTAAGGGTTTCTTATTTTCTGCTAATATGCATGGAATGTGCAGGAGCAGGAATGCCAAATTAGGAGTCATAATGATAGACTTTGGAAAGGACCTTAGAAGTTAGTGAGTACAAAATATTTTACAGGAGGGGAAGCTGAGCTCCTGGGGACTGGGATTCTTCCTAGCTCCCCTCCTTTCATCCCATTGTGATATATGGCTGCCCAGTGCTCTTTCTGCAGCTAACCTGATGAACTGAAATTTCCTCTGGCAGCTTTTCATACTTTGAAAATAAAGTCCTGATTTCTAGAGGTCACGTTGAAGGCTTTTTGGGATATACTTTTTGCTTGTTTGGTAGCTTCTTTTGCCACTGGTAGCCACATGGGTTACAATGCATGCATTCCCGCATAGTTTTATACGACCACTCTTGGCTTTCTCTCATATGACCATGCATTCACACATGATAGTCTCTCAGTCTGGAAGGTACTCTCATCCTCAAACAAGTTATCTAGTACTTCAGAGACTTTCAATTTTTTTCTGCCTTTAAATCTAGTGAGGACTACATTTAGATCTTGACCCAATATGACAGAAATAATTACTAAGAAATGATACTTTTTCTATGAGGTCTTTGATATTAACTATTCATTATATTTCTTTTTGAAAAATTCCATTTGCCACCTGCTCAATAGATTTCACATCCCTTTTTGTGCTACAGAAAGGTTGGAAGTGTTTGGAGTGTTTTGGTTGCACTAATTAGCAGGCCAGGGGGAGTGGAGATGCCAAATGCCCTGTAGTGAGCAAGATTGTCTTGAGTAATGAAGCGTTATTCTCGCCTCTGCTGTGAAACATTGCCAACCCTATGAGTGAGACCACAGGTTGAAATAACAGCTCTCTGTAAAGGAATACCTGTCTTTTACACCTCAGCATAACAACCCTGCCTCTTCAAGCCTTTCTCTGCCCCAGCTTTTGGTTGACCATCTGCCCTTGTTTTGTCCCATGTATCAGAGTATATGGTTGCCTTACACTGTCTTTCTTTCTTTACATACCCAGTGCCTACCACATAGGCACAAACTTAGTAGGTGGTTAATAGTGAGTAGAGAGGCTTGGCCTAGTGCCCTTCTGCTTGTGAATAGCAGAGGTCTGAATAACCAAACCAAACCAAAAAAGAAAACAGAAACATCAAAAAACAACCCAAGCAGGTTTTCTGATTCTCACGACAGTGCTATCACATTAGTTGGTTTGGGCTAGGACTAGAAAGAAGACCTTTGCTAATAAGTTGATACTATTTTTTCCTCTGGGGAAAATGTGAGGTGGTAGTAGTTATGTTCTTATTTATAAAAGACCATCACAGGTAATGAGGTATAATTTATATATGATGTTATTAATACTTTTTAAATGAATAGTTCCAGAAATTTTAATAAAGGTATATTAATTGTATAACCAACAAAATAAAAATTTAGAACATTTCTATCTAACCACTTATCTAAGGTTGGCCTTATCCAGAATGCCATATAAGTGGAATTGTACATTGTTTGGCTCTTTGTTCTGATGTCTTTGACTTAGCACAGGGTATTTGAGATTCATTGATGCTGCTGTTTGTATCAATAATCTGCTCCCTTTTTATTGCTAAGTAGTGTTCCATTGTGCAGAAGCACCAAAGTTGTTTTACCCATTTTCTAGTTGAAGAATATTTGGGCTGTTTTCACTTCATTTGGTTTACATCTAGCATTGCTGAATCATAAGGTCCTAAGCCTATGTTGTCTAAGAAGCTGCCAGACTGTTTTTCAAAGTGTTGTAACCATTTTCTATTTTCACCAGCTATGTGAGTGTTCTGGTTGTTTCACATCTTTGTTAACACTTGGTGTTCTAAGGTGTTATTACTTGTAGTTTTTTTGCTTTTTGTTTTTGTTTGTTTGTTTTTAACATGTTAGCCATTCTGATGTTTGTGTGCTATCTCATTGTGGTTTAATTTGTATTTTCCTAATAACTAATGTTGATTTTGTGTGTGTGTGCTTTTCTTCTGTTTGTGTAATCTTCTTTGGTGAAGCTTAAATCTTTTGCCCATTTTAAAATTAGGTTTATTAGTTTTAAGAATTCTAATTTTATAGAGACAAGTTCTGTATCTAATGGTATGTTTTGTAAATATTTCCTTCCTGTCTTCTCGTGTCTTCATTTTCTTCACAAGGTGATACTACTTTGGAAGTCTTTAGTGAGAAAACTCAAAATAGTCCTAAAGTAGAGGTTTAAATCCATGGAAATAGATGATTAAAAAAAAATGAATGAAACATGCTTCTCTCTATCTCCTATTAGTAAAATGTGTTTGTTTTTATTTAAGATTTGAAGCTTACATCTTTAGCCTTTCTGTGGTGTTGGGAGGATTATACACTAGGATGCATATCAAGTATCTAAAATATATACAACTTTACAAAGTGGTAATTTTGCAAGGCTGTAATTGGCATGCATTTTTAAGTGTCAATATGTTGTTTAGCAGTTATCCTCTTAAGGTTAGACTGCAGAAAAGCAAGTTTTGGATTCTCTCCTCTAGAAAGCACTGGCCTTTTGTGTTTGAGACACAAGGGGAGATGACAGATAGCTTGGAGCCCATCTATCCTGTTGTCTAAAACTAGTGGAAGTGTTGCATCCTGCAGTAGAAGGATGTCTATTGTGGCATCTAATTGGATTCTAGCAGTGCTAAAACATGTCAGTCAGAAAAACATTTCTGGAGCAAAATCTCAGATAGCATACATGCTATTCTGGTTCCATTTCTTCAGTATGAAAAACAGTATCTTCACATGTATGTATCTGTTCTTATGTTCTAAAAATGCTGTCACGAGTTTTCAAATTTTTAATTTAATTGAATGTTGGAACAGTATATTAAATCAGTAGCAAGCTAAGAACAGAGTAGATGGGTGGATTTTAATTAAAAATTTAGAAAGAATCATGAGCATATCTTTTGATAGAAAAACCTCACTAACACCGTGCCTTGCACCTACATGGATGATGGGTATTTTGTAAATGTTTGCCAAATGGGTGACAGGATATCTCCTTTTTTCTTGTAGAGGAAAATCCTTAATTAATCTCTTTTCCTTTTGGCAGCCTGACTTCCACTAACAAAGACGTTCACATCCCATGATGTATGTGGCCTGCCAAAAATAGCTTTGTGATAGATTAGACTCGAATATTCATGGTTTCATTAAAAGATCAGTTCAGAGAGACTTTTCCCCTTCATCCTGCAAATGAAGTATCTTAGGTGTTAAGGGAGAAACATTTTCATAACGATGTAATTTTTTAATTTGTAAAAATATAAACCATATATAGGAAAAGAATCTCTAGAGACACGAAATATGAGTGCTGATGTGGTGAATGGTTTTCTCTAATTAAAAAAATTTTTTTTTAAAGCGTTTACTATAGTTCACTTTTCTAAGAGGTAGAGTGAAAAAGATTGTTTGTCCTGAGAAAAGCCATCATGTCAGAAGAGATATTAAACTCTTCATAAGCCTTGACTGAAACTTGGTGTCTTTTTTGTGTCTATACGGTGTGTGACTGAAAGTCATTCCCTTCCGTTTTGTTGTACCAAACTCAGTTTTAATTTTTTTTTTTTTTTTTTTTTGAGACTAGGTCTTGCTATTTTTGTCTATGGAACCCCAGGCTCACATTGCCCGGGGTACCACAGACTCAAGCAATCTCCAACCTCAGCTTCCCAGGTAGCTGGGATTACAGGCGTGCCCCACCTGCCCAGCTATTTTTTTGGGGACTAGATCTTGCTACTTGCCCCCTGCGGGACTTGAACCACGATCCCTTGTCCTGGTTGTGGCTTCCTAGGTTGCCACCTACGGGCATGAGCCACCATGCCCAGCCCAGTTTTAAATTTTTTTGATTTGGGTTTTTTTTTTTTGGTTTGGTTTTGGTTTTGGTTGTTGTTGTTGTTCATTCTATAAATACCTGTTCATTGGTCATTGGGTTGAAATTTGTGTTCATGCAAAAGATCCTGGAAAAGTCACCGAGATAGTCTGACTCCTTAATCATTTTCAACATATGTCTGTTGAGTTGAAAGCCAACTCTTTGAGTTGAAACTCTTCTGAGTTGAAAGCCACTGTTTTCTGGAGAATGAATTTGAGAACACTGTGTTTTTCTCCAACCTGTATGCAATTTCATGACTTTTTAAACTGCTCAGTAATATTTGAGATAACATCAGCAATATGGCTGCAGCAGTGCAGTTTTATCTAATACAAATAGGAGGGCTTATTCAAATTTAGATAACATTGGGTCAATCACAGCATATTTAAAATTAAATCAATTGTGGCAGAAGGCCCAGACCTGGCGTGTGTGCGCCACTGCTGAGGCCGCAGTGTTACACGCTCGGTGGTAGCAAACAGGTTAGGCTAGCTCAGGGAGCGTTTTATAGGGATTTTAAAAGGTACCTTGTTGAAACATGATGTTTCTCTTTATTCCATAGATACTTTAGCATTAGTGAATTTTATGAGTGGAAAAAAGATGTGAGTTTAACCACCAGTGAGATTTAGCAGTTTCAATTAAACAATTGAAACCTTTAAATTTTAATTTTGAAATCAGTGACTGCTCGTGTTGGAGTCTTCAGCTTTATTTTATAAATGGCAGGGTGATGTACTTTTGTCTTTCTGACCTCTTAGGGTAAAAAAATTGGGAGTATTGCACTATGTGGGTGTAATATGTAACCCTGTTGCTCAGTTCCAGTTGGCATACCCTGAGAAATCCAATTATAAAGAAACCTGTTGTAGGACAGACATACATGTATAGAAAAGATACATTTAAGCATTTTCTCCCTTTCTTAAAATGACAAGCCCTACTTTCTATCTTCTGCCTTATTACTAAACTCTTTGAACTCATCTGTTCTTTTTGAAAATAGTCTTCCCTTATTCTCCCACAAACTTCTTATAAGAAAAGTTATTTTTTAAGAATGCTTGACTCTGTCAATAAGTGACCCTCAACTTTGTTCTATTAAAATCAAGTATTTGACCCAGAAGGGCTCTTCCAGCTGAAATCTACTACTGGAATTCTGGAGTTGAGTCTAATATTGCCGTTAGGAACAATTGCTAGGTCCTAGGTCTTTTGCCTCAGTTAGGTTTGTCTTTCATAAAGTCTTCTTTCTGGGAAAGAAAGACCACCTGCCAGTTTCTGCTCTCACAGATTCAGATCGCTTCGAGGAGCAACAGAAACATAGATGGTGGTGAGAAAATGTCTTATATGTGACTTGATATTTTCTGACCTTCACAGTAATACTGTTATTTCTCCTTTTTTTTTCCCATGTGAAACCAGGGTTCAGAAAAGATTACCGAAGATCACATCCTAGTAGTAGGGAATCCATAGATAAACTTTGGTCTGTGTGGGCCCCCAAGCCTTCCATTTCCAACTCTGCCAGACCAGCACCAAATATAGTTTTAACAATCTTGAGATTACCCTTCAAAGGTATTTGTGAGTTGGTGGTGCTGTCACCTTGTATAATTTTTGTCTGTGACATTTCTCTGGAAGAACCCCAGATGGCTAGTCTCTGGGTTTAATTACAGATGTAACCGGTTGCTCATGTGAATGTCGAGGAAGGCACTGATCTTGTAGCTGAAACTTTTGCAGACAACTTTTTTCTTTATGTATTTTAATAAGTTATGGGACTTATGAGCCTCATATTTGTAATTATTGGCATAGGCCTTCCATTTGTAAATTGTTGCAGTTAAGTCATCACCCCCAGCATCCTTTGTAACCCTCAGCTCTCTTGCTGTTGTAGGTGACGTCAGGTCTGGAATACACTCTTCAGGCAGTCTGTAGGTTGTTTATCACCATTAGCCCTCATTATTTTAAATGAGTACCCACCCACCTTATATTCTGTAACCACTTGTTTCCAGAACTTCTCTGGAGATAACATCTTATAGCACTCCCCCCAGGTCCCCTCCTCCCACTTTAAAAAGTATCCACAAATGTTTTGTTACTGAAGTCCAAAAGTGTGAGGGAAAACACCTATAAAGGTAACCTCTCTGGGTATATGACATTCCGAACTCTTTTGGAAATAAGTGTTATTCCTGAATCTGAAACGTTAAAACAAAACTCCATGTCATTAACACATATTAGTTTGTAAATATGGAGTCCCACTAATTGCACTTATAGCTCACAGCAAAACTACCTGTTATGTCTTGTTACTTGAAAGGGGAAAAAAAACGAGAGAATTATATAGGTGTATGTGTTTTTAAAAATTGGAATGCAGAGAGTAGTGTGGTTTAAATTCTCTCTAATTATGTGTCTTTTTCTGGTGAGGCAGTTAATCAGTTTTTCTGTCCCTGTGATATTCAACCTGAGTTCAAGGTGTGCCAAACTTAGAGGAAATGGCATGGAAAGTGCCTCACTTTGTAAAGTAATAAATTATGCTTGTCCTTTTTTCTCCTTTTATTGCAATGACTAAAGAAACCAAAATTGTGTAATATTTTACAGAAATCACTGCTTACTCAGACTGTTATTTTGACTTTTGTTATGATTAAATGTTTTGTTGTGTTCTTAAGAATAATTTTATTGGTTGAGGCCAGTGGGAGTGATTTCAGGAGTTTTATAATGACAAACTAATGGTGTCTAAATTGTGTGCCATGGTGAAAATGTCAGAAACATGCCTTTTCCATAAAATGAACCTCATGTATTTTCATCAGGTGGTGTGGGATCTACCGTGGGTCATGTAATGTGAGACCAGAAGTTACCCAAATAATCACTTCAACTTCCCCATTTTACAGATGAGGACACTGAGACCTGGACTTCCACAGCATCTCAGGGACATTGCCAAGAGTTGAGCCAGTTCCCTTGACCCTGTTACCGTTATTGTTGTGCTGTTTCTCCAGACTCTTACTAGGGTATTTATGGAAAACAAAGGGTCCCCCCCCCAATTGGGGTTGTGTTTAAAGCTAATCCCTTGAGAAGTATATTAATTTTATTTTTCTTCCAAGTTATTATCAAAAATTTAAGTTGTTTCCAATGGTATAAAATTTTAGAATACATGTGAATAGGTTTCATAGGTTTCATCTCAGGAGAAAATTCATGCTCTAAGAAATTTATACAAATTCTGATCTCTCAACTTCTAAAGCTATTTATTTAAATAGTTCTTTTTAAAAATTATGGGACAGGCCGGGCACAGTGACTCGTGCCTTTAGCCTATGAAGCGACCGGGGCTAGGGATCGCAGTTCGAGTTCCGCCTGGGGCCGGTAGCGAGACCTAGTTCCAAAAGAAATAATAGCTGGGCATGGTGGCGCGCGCCTGTAATCCCAGCTACCTGGGAAGCTGAGGCTGGGGGTTGCTTGAGTTGAGCTGGGGATTGCTTGTGGTACCCTGGGCAACGAGAGCCTGCGGTTCCACGGGCAAAAATAGCGAGACCTAGTCTCAAAATAAAATAAAAATTAAAAAAAAAGAAAATGATGGGACAAAAGTGTTTTTCCTGAGATTCACTGTAGATTTTGCCAAGGTCTTTAGAGCAATACTCCTCCCTCTATTTAACCTTGACAGGCTGGAGGTTTGATTTTTATTTTGACTAGCAGGGGAGAAAAGTCATAGATTCAGAGGATACTGAGGAAGAGTCAGTGTTTGCAGTCCAGGTCATGGATTCTGGAATTCACATTTCCTGCTACACTGCTTATTGGATGACCTTGAGAAGGCTATTTCACCCTTCAGTATGCTCCATTTACCCATTTGTAAAGTCAGTTTTTCTATGCTGTCACCTTATCAGCATCTTCTGCATGTTTGCTGCCATGGCTATGGCTGTTTTTCTTCTGTACTGTTAATCCCAAGCCAAAAAAGGTTTCTAAACCTGCCAAGAGGGAAGTGGGTGGGGGGCAGAGAAGCTAGTAAGAAGGGATGCAAATTTCAGTTTTAAAATCTAGTGAGAGGAAAGGTGGGAAGAGATTCAATCATCTTGGTACTGAAGGTATTGCCTCCCTCCCCCCCACCTCAAAGGCATTTTTCCCTTTTTTTTTATGTATTACACATACACACACACACATATATATATATGTGTATATATATATATGTGTGTGTGTGTGTGTGTGAACACACCGTTGTATATACCCTAAGGTTCGCCCACTACCATGTCACCTGTGAAAGGTATCAAATCTTTTAAAAGGAAAAAAATTAAAGCACCACAACACACATACTTTAATAAAAATATAAATACATAAATAAATAAATGGAAATGTTACCTGACCAAAGTCATGAGGATAAGTGTTTTTATTGTTAGCTGAGTTTAGTGTGCTTGATTTCTCTTCTGCCTCTTTATACTGATATGTTTAATCTGGTTATGGAAGGTCACCCATTGAATGTGCACAGTGATTTCTAGAAAGGAGACACCTGAGGACCTGGCTCCAACTAGATAAGATACAGAACAACTTGAGGCAAGTAGCCAAGCTGTGTATGCCGGGACTGTCCTTTGTGACAGCCTTAACCTGTCTTCCTTGGTGTGCTGTCCGTATTAAAGGCAGTAGGGAAAGAAAACAGGCAACTGTCAGGGAAGAAGGAAATGGTTAATAAAGTAGTTTTTTCAGCTGGTTGAACTATTTAATTGTCGAGTTAGATCGTCAAGTGAGTTCTCTCCTTTCTACTGCCTCTCTAAGGAAAAAACTGGAAATGGATTGCATACCTGTCGTGTATGCACTTGTCTCCAGCCTGCATCTGTTCATAGGCTAAACATGAAATTCACAGCTATTACCTGGAGGACTTTTATAGGTTTTGCAGAAAATACAACTCAGGTACCTGCTTCTCTATCCCTGACAGTGGCTCAAAAAAGCCACCTTAGCCCACCAAACCCTGAAGTATTTATTTATAGTACTTGGACATGGGGCACTGGGAAGGCATAGGTGTTCCCTCGCTGTGGGCAATTTGAGACTACTTTTCCATTAATTCTTAAAGAGCGAAAACCCAGGATCTAGACATATTTCTAAATGACTTTACATAATTTATAATAAATGATTATTTCTGAGCATTGCCTTCTGCAGCCAAAGTATAACCATTCATGTGTCTGTGTTCCCTGCATATTTTTCTTACTTCTTCTCAAGATGTCAGCACCTAATTTTTTTTGTTGTTGTTGTTGAATTAAGTGTTTAAAGTCTAACATCACTTAGTTAACCAACTTCTTTTAACTTTGTTTTCCAGGGATATCAGTATGAACAACATTACTCAATTACCAGAAGATGCATTTAAGAACTTCCCTTTTCTGGAAGAGCTGTAAGTATTAATTCAAGAAATAGTTTTTGCTTTTTCCTATTCTCTTTCAAAGCTCTTATACTGGAGATAGTCTGTTTAAGGGAAAAACGGATTTCAGAGGACTTTGTGCAGAGGGAGTCATGTTTTTGCGGGGGTGATGGACAGTCTTAATTTTTTTTAACCAATGTCATTGCTGACGTTATTTTTGAAATCCAGAACTAAAATTGCTCCTCACATAGGACTTTTTTTGCTGCGATTATTATAACCATGAATGCTGCAGTGACACAAGTTAATTACAGTGTTATCCCACAATAACAAGGCTGCTGTGTAATTACCATTGTTGCCAAAGGAATTGCTGTATGGGCAACACAACCATAAAAAATAGTACAAGGCGTTTCAGGGTCATGATGCAGCAGACAACACCTATCCGTGCCAGGGGGCAGAAAACCAAGCATAGGTCCCTTTGAATATATGTGAGTGACCTTTTGGCCTGGGCCTGGGTTGAAGGCGTGGAACATCATTCGGTCTCTCAGGACCCCTTTAACTTGAAGAATATTTCTGCACGTGACAGTTGCAGCCCATGTGTCCAACTTAAGGGTTCTTCCTGGTTTAGCCTTCATTTTGTTTCGCTCTCAACACATTATTTAAGTTCATAATCAGTGCAGGCACATTTAGATTGTAAAGGAATTCAGAAGTATAGAATACATTTTCAGGACCTGGATGAAAAAAGAAATCCCACCAGCATGAATTCAAAGTTAGGATGGCCAACTTAATGGAAAATGTGATATGTGGAGGTAAGAAAGTGATAATGTGACTAAGAACATCAAAGAGATGCGTACAACCCTGAAAGAATCTGAATTTGTATTACAGTGTGTCCTGCAGCCCAGCTGTTGAGCATTAGATCCCTGCTAGTCAAGTCTCCTCTATCAACTCAGCCCCTCCCCCAGTGCGGGGAGCTAGGGATCAAATATAAGCCATGCAGGTTGTGCTCCCTGCTTCTGACAGAACATTGAAACAGCAATGGAGGGATTTAATAATGTTAAAGAGAAAGTTTTCTTCCCACACTACTTAGTTGAACTTAATGTTCCCACAGCAAAAACTGAACAGAGATTATTTGCCACTTCCAAGCTTGTGAACTGGGTCAAGTTACTTAACCTCCCCCTGCACCCTTTCTTTGTCTGTAAGGTGCAGCTAACGACAGTCCCTCCCTCTTGTATTCTGGTAAAGGCAGAATGAATTCATAGATGTTAAATAGTGAATGCTATGTAAATGTTAACTAGTATTTATTTTACTATTTTAGAATGTCATAAGGGGGGAGCCATGGGATATAGGCTAAAAGTTATCTTTGGGTAAATGGATTAAGTGTATGTTTTACTTTAATTTTGCCTGTTTTTATAGTGAGCATTAATTGTTTTGTGATAACTATTTTGAAATGAAAATTTAAATTGGATTTAAAAGTTGTAAATTGTATTTGAAATCTTCCTTCCCTGCAATGAAACTTTAAGATGCTTATTTTACTTCATGTATAGTTTTAGACTTTAGGATTAGTCTCCCTTTACAGAAGTCATTATGCTATGAAAGGGCCCTAACCAGTAGTTACTCAGCCATTGTGTATGGGGGATTGGGAAGGGGGCTGTGGGGCACATTTTATAGGAAATGCTGACACCTTCCTTTTCCTTGGGCCATTTGAGTGCTGCCCACCTTTCTAAATGCCCTTGATTGCCTGCCCCACCCTTAGGGATTTGCTGTGAGAGACTGAATGTGGGTGGAGTCCAACCTGGTTAATCGCCACTTTGTGAAGTTTACATCTTGGGTTTCTTAAAATCTCAAATGACCAGGCATATGTCAAATTCATGTGTTCTGTCAACTGGGACTTTTAATGGAACCAAATTCAACTTGAGTACTAGCTCCTTGTGGCTAGGTCACATTCGCTCCATATTCCACGTTCCCCAAGTATTGTAGGGGCTTTTAAAAATAAATTCAGCTAGGAGAACTGATGGTTAATTTTAAAGACTACACCAGAATTTTCTTTAATACCCTGGGAATGCTATAGACATTAAAGGAATTTTTTTTCCTTGTTAATAAAAGGTAAAGGGGGACTTTTTTCTTTTTTTCTAAGACATTGTAGTTGATTTTGACATTCCAAAATAATGCTGCCATGACCATTGTAATATTTCATAAACAATGTGACCATTTGTCCAGCAGTCACCTGGAAGTCATTTCAGAGTGATTATGAAACTGAAATGCCCTGAGTAGAAAATGAATGATTTATTGAGGATTTCCCCCCCCCCCCATGATAGTTAATGAGGTGTACTTTACAAGATGTGACTGGTTTGGCCAAATTAATACAGACTGCTTGTAGTATTGGGTGAACTTTCCAGCAGTACATAAGTGTTTATAGATATTTTCACATTCACTTATTATTCTTTCTGCAAACACTAAATCCCACTCTGCACCTGGTCCTATGGTGGATGCCAGGAATAGAGACAAGTTAAGTATGGTCTTTGTCCTTGGAATTGACAGTCTGTCTAGAGTTGTGCTGTATAGTGTCATAGTCACTAGCCACAATGCTACTTCAGTTGAGAATTCAAGTAATTAAAACTAAATAAAATTTACAATCCAGTTCCTTAGTTTAACTAAACATTTTTCAAGTCCCCAGCAGTCATTTATGACTAGTGATTTATATTGGGCAGCACAGACACAGAAAATTTCCAGCATTGAGACAGTTCAGTGGGACTTTAGTCCAGAGGAAGAGGGTGGTGTGAAGACAATCATAGAAGTGTGTACAGAATCAGTGAAAACCTAAAGCAATGTATGGACTTGAGATTATAGGATTTGGGCAGGGCTTCCCAGAGAAGTTAAAACATACTGGTATTAGTCAGAGGGATGGGTAGAAAGGATACTCTAGGAAGAGCTTCACAATAAATTTGAAGACCCAGAGGTAGATATTTCAGAAATGTTAGAAACCATCAAGTGGTTATTTCTATTGAAATACAGAGAAACTTAAATTACAAAGAGAGAGAGGAGAGAGAATGAGATGAGAGAGAATGAGATGAGAGGGAGAGAGAGAGAGAATGAGAGAATGAGAGGCCCAGGAAAGGAGGCCAGATCACGAAGGGATTGTTTTAGTAAGGAGTTTAGATTTCATCCTGAATGAGTTGAATTGAACTTGACAGTGATTGATAGGTTCAAGGTTGAGATTTTGACTGAATGCCATTCACTGAGGCTGGGAACCCAGAGAGCTCATCTGTTTGCCTCATGAAGAGTTCAATCTATAAAGATGACTGATGATAACTAGAACTTTACATTGCATAAATGTCATTCTCATAACTATGTGAGGAGTTGCAGTTTTGAAAGAGCAGAGGTGAACTGAAGAGACTAAATACTTCCTTCAAATTCACATGCTTGTTTTACAGTTCTGCTGGGATGTCAGCTGTGGAGTCCCATTGTTCTGAAACACAGGACTTGTGTGTATTCTCAAGGGCATGTTTCTTCCTACTTTTCCAGTAAATACGTTCAGATAAGTCCTAACAACTGCTTCCAGTTTTATTTTCATATTGAACCTACTTTGAAAGTTCATAAACATTAAAACAGTGATTTTTACCACCTTCTTTCTGAGAATATAAAGCATAAATTCTTTTTCCAAATTTAAGGCATGTGAGATTTAAATTCACTAGAATTTTGCACCTAAGATTTCTGTTTCTCATAAAGGAACATCTCACACTACTGTGAAGGAAAAATGGGGTAACTGATTTCAAAGTTCTTATGGCAATGAAGTGCTATATGTATACAAATGAGTAATGACTGCCCCATTGGCAGTCTCCATGGGGAAGAGGTTGATTTGCTTGAAAATGGAAGATGGAGTAGACCAATACAGGTTTTTGTTAGCAGTGCTAAAGGAAAGACAGAATTCTTGGAAAATACTCATTTATAATCAGTAGAATCTGTTGTCTGGTATGATGCTGCCACAACTATTTTCAGCACCCTTGAGACCTGTCCAGGCATTGGTAGCCATTTGGGGAATGAATGGCTGAAAGGTGTTGTGAAATTGACTTAATGAAAAGCAGCAGCAGGACTATCCAACTATGTTTCCATAGTCTACCCTTGAAAAATACATGGATGTTACTTTGCTGTTTGGATGTTGCAACATCAGTAGAAACCATTGCCAACTCTGGCACTTGTACAGTCATTGTTTAATACATACTAGAGGACTTGGATAATTCTGTCTGTTTCAAAATGTACTTTGACTTTGGAAGACTTCATAATGCTGAAGTGAAATTTCACTAAGCCTCTGAGTACTCATTCAAGATCTGTAGGACAATCAATTCTAAATGGAGGCGCTATTTTACAAAAGAAAACTAATAAATAATTTAAACAGAGTGGCTCAAAACTAAAACTAAATCATTTTTGATAGTTTAATCTCACCAGTACTTATGTGTGAAACTATGCACAAAAAGACAAAATTTCTGACTAACAGATTAGTTGGGAATATCAGTGATTTTTGCACTCAGATTCCTAAATATTCACATTCTCCTCTTTCCCCTCTCTCTCCTCCCTCCTCAAAAAAGTAAGATGTACATTTTTTTCTGAATCTTTTTCAGAGTCCTTTCTCTTTACCCTCTGAATTTTTCATTGTCCCAGAGAGAGAAGGATAGTCACTTTAATGACTGCAATGAAGTTGTCAAACTCAGAAAACTACCTTTAGTATGTATTGGCATATGATCTTTTATGACAATTTAACAGCTAATATTCTTTATAACAAAAGAAACACATTTTTGGTTCAACATAGAGTTTAGAATTGTAGATTACATCTGGTTGCTGTGTTTCAATTTGTTCTAAATTTCTAGAATTATTTTTTGTAATCGTTAATAAAACTAAAAAAGATAATTAAAATTAGCCAAACTTGGTACAGGAAAATTGTTTTGGGCAGTAGAAATAATGATGATAACAAACATTCATTGAATTTACTATGTTGTAATATCCCTATGAGATAGAATTAATATCATCAATTTACAAATGAGAAAATGGAGGTTTTAGAAAGGTAAAGGATTTTATGTGGTCATATAGAAAATAGAAGAGCCAGAATTTGAAAATGTGTCTACTTGAGTCAAGTCTTTCCTCATAATTTCTGAACTCTAGTTGCAAAGGATTGGAGGGACACGTGAAAAGCCAACTGGTCACTATCATCTAGAATTCTAAGTATGTTTACAGCTAACCATCAAAGGTAGTTGGTTACCCATTGCTGTCCTAAGTAAGTTCACTGAAGAAAATATTTACTAACAAGGTGTTCTTTCTAGTCTGAGATTTTCTTGGCTAGTCATACCATTTTATAGATGAGAATCCTAAGGTCCAGTAGCAGATGAGTGCCTTGGGGAAGTACCATGATGAGTATGTAAGTGAGCTAGAATAAGATCTGTATAGTTCAATGCCATCTCCATTTTTTAGCAATTACAAGAAATTTCCTTTACTTCCAAACTAAAGTTTGACTCATTCAACATTTACTACCTTGATGAAGCCTTCTCTGATAAGCTCTAGCAGTTGCAGTGATTTCTCAGAAAAAAGCAAAAGTTCCTCAGTTTTTCAGTGATGTTAGGTGGTTAAAAAAACATATTCTTGGATGCATTGTGAAGTTTAACTTTGCAGGATGACTTAGAAAGATCACAACCCTTACTGTGGGAAGTGCATAGTGAGCTAACAGAATAGTCTATCTTTTGTGATTCATTGTCATTTCCAATGTGTCCTTTGGGGAGCCCCTGGATTCAGGAGTCGTTGAAAAAAGGAGAAATGGGAAAGGAGTTTTTATTAATTCCACCTACTATGTAGCAGATAAGCCTTCCTAGAACAACTTTAATTTTGTTTCGTTTTAACTCAAAAGTGTGTTCTACATTTATCCCCATCTTGCTAATGTGGAAGGTGATTTTTTTCCTCAGAGAGGTTAAGTAACTTGCCCAAAGTCACAAAAACATAGGGTAGTAGTTAGTAGTATACCTGGTTTCCATCCTGGACTGTGTCCTTGTTGATATGGAGATTGTGGGAAACTTATTAGAGAGTTTGTTTGTTCAACAAACTTTTGTTTGGTGACAGTGCTGTTTCCAGTGTTGACTTAGAATTCTTACCTTCAGGGGAGATGAATGATGTACAAGAGTTATGGGACTACAAAGGCAAAAAGAAGTAACTTCTGGTGAGAAAGGTTAAGGAATGCCTTATCAAGCAGTTGGCGCTTCTGGAGAGGCTCAGGGATGGTAGGAGTTACTCATGAGGAGTTATGGGAAAAGGAGTGTGAGCAAAGATACGGAGACTGAGTGACAGAGATGGTAGTCACGATATAGTGTTTGGTTTGGGTGAAGTGCTGAATTCTTGAAAGGAAATTATGGGAAGGAAACCTAGAAAGGAGTTTGAGGCCAGACTAATATCCTTTCTTGACAGACTAATAAAGAGTTTTTAACTTCTGAGTTACTGTGAAAGTTTTTTAGGCCAGGAAATGACTTGGTCAATGTAATCTCATAGCAGAATGAGATGTTTGGAATTGAGGGAGTGCAGGGAGGCAAAGACAATAACATGGAAATAGTCCATGTGAGAGGAGAATCTAAACTAGATATGAAGCAGTGAGGAGGATGGAACCAACACAAAGGTGTTATGGAATAGAATCAAGAGGCCATCCAGTGGAAATGATGGGATTGACACCCATGACATGCAATGTTAAGGTTACCAAGAATCTGATGGTGCTGTGGTGGTCGAAAGCAGTACAGAAAGAGAAATTGTTTCAGAAGAGAAGATCATTGTTCTTGAATATGCACATTGAATTTGGGTGGGGTATGTGTAGGAGCATCTGGAAACATAGGCAAAGGGTCCAGGATAGAGATTCATGGATGTAGGTTAGAGAATAGAGTGGCATGGTACAGATTTGGAAGTCCTTTATTTTGAGGTGATTACTGGAAACATGAGATTGAAGCAGCTTGCCAAGGGAGAGAGGGTAGAAGAAAAGGGAAGGAGGCCAAAGACAACTCTTTGGGAAACACTTGAATTAGGGTGTGGGAAGATGACCAAGTGCCAGAGGAACAGGAGAACTAGGACAGAACTATGCCCCAGGAACTATGGGAGGAGAGCTTTTTCACAGGAAATGAAGGACCTACATTGCTGAAAAAAGGTGCCTGTGGCCTGAGATTGAGAAAAGACCTTGAATTTAAGTTCCCTCCCTCCCTCCCTCCCTCCCTCCCTCTCTCCCTTCCTTCCTTCCTTCTTTCTCCCTCCCTCCCTCCCGCTCAGGGTAGTCCCAATCCCACAAACTCAAGTGATCCTCAGCCACCCTGGTAGCTGGGATTACAGGCACCTGCTTTTTCCAGACCAGATCTTGCTATGTTGTTCTCTTGGGGTAGTCTTGAATCCGTGGATTCAAGCGATCCCTGGCGTCTTGCCTTGTAGCGTTTGGATTACAGGCACGCACCCCCACACCCAGCTGCATTTAAGTTTTCTTAAAGAATCATTTCAATTTTATTGTGAGAGATGTTGGGGTAAAGTAGTCATTAGGAGACAGGCATTTGGGAACTGCTGGTAGGTGGTTTTG
>PVHY01017224.1:0-31942 GCA_004024945.1 Uropsilus gracilis
GAGAAAATTTTTGCCCTCCAGACAAGTGACAAGGGTCTGATAACAAAGATCCACAAAGAGCTCCTACAACTCAGCAAAAACCCCAGTCCAAAAATGGGGAGAACTAAAAAGACACTTCACCAAAGAGGAGATACAGATGGCTAACAGGCATATGAAAGAATGCTCCACATTACTAATAATCAGGGAAATGCCAATTAAAATCACACTGAGATACCATCTTACACCAGTAAGAATGACCCATATTAAAAAAAAAAAAAAAAACGGGCAACAAGTGTTGGCATGGATGCGGAGAAAAAGGAATTCTCTTACACTACTGGTAGGAGTGCAAACTGGTCCAGCCACTATGGAAGACTGTATGGAGGACCCCCAGACAATTGAAAGTGGAATTACTATTCGACCCGGCAATTCCATTACTGGGAATCTACCAGTGTTATGAAAACACTAATTAAAAAGGACACCTGTCTGTGCATGTTTATTGCAGCTCTGTTTACAATTGCCAAGATATGGAAACAAACCAAATGATCCCAAATGGATGATTGATTGAAAAAAATGTGGTATATGTACACAATGGAAAATTATGCATCAATCGAAGAGGACAAACATGTCATTTGCAGCAACATGGATGGAGCTAGAAGGACTCATATTAGCAGAAATAAGCCAGAAATAAAAAGAGAAATATGGGATGGTCTCACTTATATGACAGATATAGGAAAAAACAAACAAATAAGAAAAATTAGAAACCACCAACAAACCTGAACAATAGAGTGAGAGAGGGGGAGGGGGTAAGAAACTGGGAGGGGGGGAGGTAGAGGGCACAAAAGATTAAGATGGTTAAGTGGTATGAAGGAAATGGGAAAACCCCGGGGTACACAATAATGTAATATTTATGTATATATATGCCCAAAAAAATTAATAATGAAAAAAAATACAAAGAGAAACTAAGAATGAAAGCTATGAGAAATTTTAAAATGCCACTTTGCTTTTATAATGCATAAAGTTGACAAAAATGTCAGAGGAAATATACAATTACCTATGTTTGAAAACAAATAGACAATTCAGAATACAACTAACATTGCAACAAATATGAATGTCAAGCTAGCAGATATACGGATATAACTGAATCTTATGAAGAGACAACAGTTTCTTCTCAAGAACTGATAAAATAGGTATTAAAATTGACTAGCGAATAGGTGTAAAGTGAACTTCAATAACCTCCAAAATTACAACTGGCTGATTCTGCAAACACAATGTTACAAAACTGAAAATAAGTATTTTTAAACAAAAAACACCCTACTAATTAGAACCTGAAACCCTCTCTCCTAGTTATCTACTGAATAGAAGAGAAAGCAAAACAAAATTAAGAAGAAACTCAATGATATACTATTTAGAACATAACAAAAATGAGACTATATGCCAAAACTTCTGGGATGCCGCTAAAGTCACACTTAGAAAAATCTGTTAAGCTCAAAGAATTTTATTCTTAAAGAAGGAGCAATGAGCATGAAAGGAAGCAAATCTAATGGAAGCAGATGGAAGTCAAAGATAAAATTGGAAATTAACTCACTTCTATCTTACATCCTACACAAAGATACACTATAGATAAGTCAAAACTTCAAAAATTAAAAAAGTCATAAAAATAAAGTAGGAATTGATGGTTACGTTAGAATACAATCATATACATATACCTGGAATCTAGCATCTTAATAAAAATACTGGAGAAGATTTAACTTAGCTCAGGAACTATTAAAACTCCTTGACACTGTATAGGTATTGTCAGCACAATTAGGAGAAAATAACTACAAGAAATGAAAAAGAAAGTGTGGCCTCTTCCGGGGTATACTGCCTGTGCTTCCTTCCCAAACCCTTCAACCCATACACGCTGTCCAACTTTTCGGCAACTGTCCTCTGCCCCTGAAGGCTACACATCCCAGGAAGCATGGCCCTCTGCTCCTGCAAGCTGCGAAGGCTCTGTTGCCCTATGGAGCAACTATTCTCTACAGTTCTAGGGGTGTGCAGAGTCCCTCCTCTCCTACTAGCTGCCCCTAGCAGTGTGAGCTGCCAAGACCCTCTCCCACCTGGTGCTGCTCCCATCATCTCATAGCAGAATCAAGAATACAAGGTTTTCCTATCCATGCTTTTTCCTCATCTCTGAGTCTCAGCCTTTGAGTGAAAAAACTCCCCCTGGTCACTAACCTCACTTATACTCACCCAGAAACAAAGGCCTTGAAGCCGGTGGGTAATAGTAAGCACAGCTGCCTTCCAGGGGAAGCAGACTACTGCCCAAACTTTCCCCTTTTCTAATTCTCTGCTCTTCCCATATCCTACAAGATTACATGGGTGTGTACTCAGAAGGGCTCCATGATCCTGAGTTACCCGATACTCCTGGATTATCCTAGACTGTAGGAGTCGGAAGAAAAACGGCAATATAGAACCTTCCTAGGATTTTAGTCTGTTTCAATGCTATGTCCAGGTTCAACAAGTTTCAGTGGAAAAAAAAAAAAAGACCAGAATCCTCAAGACAACCCTTAAGTCATCCAACTTCTGGGATTTTCAACATTGGGAGAGTTCTAGAATTATGTCCTGGAACTGATCTATACTAAAGCAGAAGCTTATATAGTACCTATGCAGAGATGCTTGTCAGCCTAGAATTAAAGTCAATGGATTTTGTGATGACACAAAATCTTTTAAGGAAGCAAACTATTTTGATATCTGACATTTGATTTGGCTCAGAAGACAAAAAATGAAATGGGGGACTTACTGTGAGAACACACAGATGACGTCCCCTTCAGTCAGTTCATAAGGAAGTCCTCCTAGAAGAGAAAATCCTATTTTAGTTGAGTGTCTACTATATTCCAGGAACTAGGTTTGGTACTGAGGGTAGAAACAAAGAGTAAGCCACAAAGTTGGTCTTCATAGAAGTTGAAATCTCATGCAATGACAGCATAACATACAAAGTGTAGCACTAATACAGATACATGGTTAATTTTGAGAGGAAAAGCAAGGGTCACCACTAACCAAACTGATCCTTCTCACATCCAAAATCTTAGGGACAAAGATGAGTTTCTAGGCCAGAACTCTGCTTCCACAAATATGTTTTGAACTCAACTGCTCTTGCCCATATATTCACAAGTGAGACACAATATCAGTTTATGCAAAGATTAATCCCTTTTCACAAAAATCCCTCTTCTTGGATTCTTAAGACAACTGTTAAGCATTTCATAAGTAATAAATTCCCTGCCAAACATGTTCTTCCTTATCTGTAAAATGGGGATATTAGTATTTTTCCCACAGGATTGCTATCAATATTAAATAAAACTATGCCTATAAAGTGCTTTGCACAGCATCTGGAGTGAGAATCTCTTCAGGCAAACTGTCAAATGGCTGGATATGATGAAAAGAATGAATTCTGAGGGGAGGGAGCAGAGTCAGGCAGTTAGTAGTAATGGATAGTGGCTCAGACCATGAGTTTTGTATTCCCATAGTTCTGGCTGTTTTCACTTACTAGTTCTGTGACCTTAAGGAAATCCATTAATTTCTCTGCACCTCCCCATTCCCCAGTCTTATAGTGAATAGTAGAGGGAAAGGGCATAAAGGACTCTGAGAAACTAAGTGGCAAGATTCTTAGCATCTGTCAGGCAGTCTAAGGAACACTGATTTGACAAGGAGAGTCAACTAGAAATGACAAAGAGCGATATGGCGAATGGATTTTTGGAAGACAGCAAAAGGATTTAAAAGGGCGTGAAGATGGGGGGGGGATGCTGAAACGTCTGGAAGCAGGCCTGGGGAGAATCAGAGGGGCACCGGGGAGGGAAAATGTGGACCTCACCCAGGAAGATCCAAGCGCTATCTTTGTACTCAGAGTGCCAGGACACGTTTTCCGCCACCCCAAGCTGCACTTCTCGCTCATTCAGTTCGTTGATCAACTTCACCTTAGTTAGAGGGCTGCAAAGGGGTCCCAAAAGGAGACAAGTAAGTGCCGATCGTCAGAGGCAAGGAACTGCCAACTTAGGGTACTATTTTCTAGTCTTCACGCGGTTCCCGCCCTCAGCCTCACAGACGCTCTACCACCCCAGCCCTGGTGGGCCACTCCCGGCGGTCCGCCCCTGGTTTCAGAGAGAAGCTGAGGCCTTACTTCATTTTTCTGCAGTTCGCGCTCAAGACGGAAGAATCAACATCCGGGTGGGGGATGTGCGCATGCGCAGCACTGGTGCAACGCGTCCAGAATCGGCTGAACTTACGTCAGCGCGTGAGTATCGCGTCAGCGCTTGGCGTCTGCGCAGTAGCACCACTAGCAGCTTTCCTGGCTTGATAGGTATTGTTATGATACAAAATTTTCTGCAGCGCGTCGCTTTTTCTTTCTATGAAATGAAGTAAGATTGTGATCCTGGTCTAATACGGAATCCCCAGGTCCCAGAGGACCCTGGTACTGGTTGGGTTCGCTGTAAATGTTTTCTAAGTGAAGCCGGGGTGGGGGGGTGGCGTTTATTAAAAAAAAAAAAAACCCTAGCCTTCGCTTCCATGCAACGTCCTATTCCCTCCCTCCCCCCAACCCCCTCCCCCCTGCTGAAACATTTCTAGTTGGGCGCTACAGCGGGAAAGGAAAATCCTTTGTTGTCTGTCAGTCCGTTGCATAGCCAGCTGGCTGATTTGACTCTAGATTGAACTGAATACTCAGATTTGTAGAATACCTGCTACACTCACCCTTTGCCATAGTCTCCTACTCAAGTAGGAGGCAGAAACTAATACTGTTAAATAGCTAAGAGTTGAGCAAATAATGTACTAAACAATACTAGATTACGTGCTAAGCACTTTGGATGTATTGGCATCACAATGACCCCCCCATGAAGTAGATACAGTTACCACCCCAATTTTTATAGAGGAATAAACAGATTAAAAGGACTTAATTAGCTTGAAAGGTACTCAACCCCTGCTGATTTAATCAGTTCTTATTGAGAATCCATAGTTGCCCTGTACAGCTAGTCTTTGTAGACAGGATTGTAAGGTTGGGTTCTCTGCTGTCAAGGAGCTAATAATATCGTTGAGAAGATGAGATGAGCATTGTTGGCATATTACTACACTACTACTAAACAATACAGGGTTATAATATTTATTATTGGGTTATTATAGGGTTAGAGTATATTCTACTCCAGAAATATTCAGGCACCAGAAGAAGAAACAATTGCATATAGTGTGTAAGCTAAGCTGTGCTGAAGATGTGCTCCATCGTGCATGTGTTCACATCAATATCTGATGTTCTGAGAGTGAAGACCCAGAGTTGTATAGTTCTCTGTGGAGGCCTAGCTCAGAATCCCCGAAATTAGGCCCTTCATAAAAGCACTTTGATGATGACAGTGATAAGAATTAAATCCTAGTGGCTCACCACGACTGTTTCTGTCAAGAAGTAAAACAGAGGCCACCCACAGTTTCTTCTTTCACTCTATGCCCCACCCCTGTCTGGTTCCAGCTATTCATTAACTTTGCAAAATTATCTTGGCAGTGAAAGCTAAACAGTAACAGATTGTATCTGGGCTTTATCTGCTCCTAGAAGTCTTAGGTTGCTTAGTTGTAGGGTTGAAGTAGCCACTGCAAAGTGGTAAGCTATCATGCAGCATTATCTGGCTGACTTCTTCAGGTGTCTTAGAGGAGAACCAGGATTTGCTGCCCAATGCAGCTATCAGTGATCTCCACCAATAACATCCACTTAGCACCCAATGTATGCAGAACCCAGTGCTAGGTTCTATGGACAATGCTAAGGAAGCTGACAGACATCTGAACATTTAAGGAAAGATCAGACAGTTGATCTGGCCATCGTTATCTTCTACTTCTCACCACCACACTACATCCCAAATCAGCTTTCCCCAACTTTCCTATTCAGACAATGTTATCAGTTTTCCTGGTTGCCCAGGTTCAAACACAGGGTGCCATACTCTAGTCTTCCCTATTCCTCATCCAAAGATATATATCCAATCACTAGGTCCTAACAGTTGTGTCACTGAAGTGTCTATAAAATGTAACTATAAAATACAGTAACTCCTCTTCCTAGTCATTAGCACATGCTTTCCTCTGTACTTTCGTATCTGCCCAGCCTCTATTTGCTAGTCTTTTCTCACACTGCTCCCCAACATGAGGCCAGAATTTTGGCCGCTTCCATTTCTATCCATTCCCTCTAGGACCCCTTTCATTATCCAACCCTGGCCTTCTCTTCTCTACTCCTGGCCTTCTCTTCTCTACTCTTCTCTCTCTGACTGAAACCTTCCCAAGCTCTGAACTCCCTTCAAGGGATTTCTCGTGGAGGAACATTTCCTGACCTTATCTGTCCACGGTGGTGGCTCCTACTTCTGAATTCTGCAGGACATCACAGTTCTTTTATATTCTTCCCCCAGGAAGACTGAGATCACGGATGGTAAAGACTCTACATGTTTAAGTTCTCAGCACCTCAAGTCTCCCACCACTTCCCTGCACACATAACAAGCAACCAAAACAGTGGTGGGTAATGAAACAACATACACACAACTATGCTCTCTTTTGTGGAAACAAATGAGAATAGGGAGAGAGGGTCTTTTTGTTCCTTTCTAAACTATTAGAATTTTCTTACCTTTTTTCAGATAGCATTTTGTATCGTCCCCTTGTCTTGGCACAGAGATCGTCACCTTTATTTTCTTACCTGTGTCTTTTATTCAGTCAGTAAATATTTACTGAGCTACTGAATATTCCAGGTGCTGGAATTAGCATAGTAAACAAGGCAAGTGGAGTTCCCATCTTCATGGAGCTTATATTGTTGTTGGCCAAAAGGAGCCACATGCTGATGTGACATGCATGGGTAGATCAGGTCAGGTGGGATGAGGAGCTGATCTGGACCCATCTTATTGGAGCTGAATGGAAAAGCATTTTTGAGGAATAAGAGTCTACCCAGTGCATGAGTTCCCAAATAGTCGTCACAATTGCGTCTAAGCAGAGAAATACAGAGTAGGGGCTCAATAAACCAATGACAGCCAATGACCAGGGCCCCGCCCCTGTTCTCCAAAAGCTTCCTTGAATGTTTTTACTCTCTTCTAAGTCACTTTCACTGCTCCAAGGTAGACCTTTTCTGGGGTGCCTGTAGCTGAACAAGCTTGTAGAATGGCATATGAGACCAAGGCAAAGAAGCTAGTTAGTAATAGTGCCCGGTGACAAACTGATCGAGAGGAAGACAGTCTGCACATTCGGGAAAGGAGTGGCCAAGGGGTAGAGAAGCCGGATCACTGGGACATAGTGTAAAGACTAGAGCAGGTGGGTCATCAGGGAGACGAGCTGAAGGGCAAGCAAAGCCCTGAGAGATAAAGCCCAGGGTGGATCAGTCTTGGTTCAGCTCAAAAAGGCATTGCACGTGAACTGGCAGCATTCTTGTGCTTTCTGGGGGCTGGCATCCTTCATGAGGCTGGGCATACGTTTTCAAAGCTGTAGGATGGTGCCACAAAGATTTCAGCAACTGACCTTTTGGAAAGAGCAGGTAGTATGATTACAAGAATCTAGATTCTGAGGCAGCTCACCTGGGTTCAAAGCCCATTTCTGCCCCTTGCTAGCTGCAGAACCTTGGACAGTTTAATTGGCCTCAGTTCACTTTGCTGTGCTTTAGTTATAATATCAGCTTGCAGGGATACGGGGTGGGGGGGGAGGACTAAATGAAATCATATATGTGAAGTGTGTGCACTGATAGGTATCACTAACATTATTAATTATCATCTTCCCAGATTCCAAATATTCCCAGCCATTTTTACAACTCCCCCTTCTCCCTCATCTGCACCCTAGATCCGCTTCACAAAAAAGCTGGCAATGGCTGTCTGAGCCCTGGAGGGCTGCAATATAAAATCCAGCCTAGCATGGGCCCTGGAGTGCAGCCTTCCTTGAAGAATATCCTTCCAGAAACAATTTCAGTGGGGAATAAAAGCATGACATTTGTTGAATATTCATCTCTCTTCGTCTTGCCCCACCATGCAAGCCATGGGAATTAACCAGAAATGTGTGTGCCTCATTACCCACTCCTACTCTGCAGGGGAGGGAAGGACTTAATGTACCAGTACATTGATAAATGCGTAGAAGGAACAAGGCAGTTCTGAGCTGCTTACCATGCAGCTCTGGCCTGTGTGGCGGACAAATAAGGTACAAAGTGACCAGAGTGACCAGAAGTTCCAGGAAGATCTTTCCTTTTATTTTGATTTTTTGCTATAATAGAAGGGTTTTCATTCAATCTGTCAGTCATTTAGATATCTATCTAACTTGGGGGTCCAGCTACACCCTTCTATATGTGCACATGCTTCACACACCCTTCCTCATCTCTGCTGTGCTGATGCCCTGTTACCCTCCAAACCCCTTCCTCCTTGCACAGTGAGAGGGAGAGCGAAGCCCTTGCAGGATTGCAGTCTCCAGGCAGAGTGCCTGCCCTCTGCTGGGCTTCCTGATGACTAGCACTCTAGCGTCTCTGACCAGAGGTTGGACCTTCCTGGCTGAGTCGGAACCTTGGTCATACTGCAATCAAATGTGTCCATAGGCACGGCCAAGCCGCAGTATAACCAGGACCCCTTTCCTATTAGCCCTTTGACTCTGTGTATTCTTCCTCTATTGCTGTTAGAAATTGCCAGATATAGTGGCTTAAAACAACATAAATGTATTATCTTACGGTTCTCAAGGTCACAAGTTCAATGCCAGCTTCACTGGACTGAAGTCAGGGTTCCTTCAGGAGCCTCTGGAGAGAATTCATCCTTACCTTTCCCAGCTTCCAGAGGCCACTTGCCATCTTTGACTTTGAACCCCTTCTTTGCCTCATGCCAGTCTCTTGCTTCCATTTTCACATCCCTTTGGTCCCCTGCCTCCCTCTTGTACAGGACTTGTGATTGTAACATTGGACCACTTGGGAAAGTTAGGATCATTCTGTCATGCCATGAGCCTTAATTACACCTGCAACGTCTCTTTTGTCATGTAAGGCAACACATTCATGGTTCCAGGGATTAGGACATGGGCACCTTCGGCATGACATTATTCACACCACCGTACCCAGCTCTGCAACAAAGAATAGCAGAAAAGCCCTTGGACCATCAGAGAGACCTGGACTCCACTCCTTCCTAGTTGGGGACCATTGGGCAGGTCCCTTCACCTCTCCAAGCCGAAGTTTCTTTGCTTGGAAAGTGGCCATGACAGTACCCCTGGCTGTCACTTCTAGCGGAAGTAGGTCACCACAGCCCTGGCACCTGAGACCAAATGCTAAGCGACGACTGAAATAAGCTCCTAATGGCTGTACCCCAGAAGTGTTCTCAACACTGGCTGGCAACAGGAATCCAGGCCCCGCCCCGCTTTCTGATCCCTTGTCGGGGGACATCTGCTGAGGACCCTCTCAAACTGTCAAAACACCCTGGCATATAATATTTGCCTTCAACTCTACAACTTGCTCCCGATTCACTTAAAACACTAATCTTTCCCATTTGTGCTCTCACCTGAACTGAGTAAATAAGCTTCTAGCAGCTCTTCTCCCCACCCCTCCATGGTATCCAAGACAGGAGGAGTAAGCAAAAGGTCAATTCTAATGGACCCAAGCAATGGAGATACAGCCTGAGGCGGGCGCAACGAGCTGGGTTGCCCTCCCAGGCTCTCTCCCCTGACTCAGCAACACTGCTGAGTAGCTGAGCCCGCGCAAGGCCTAACCCTGGAAAACGGAAAATTCCATAAGCCACCGTTAGGGCAGACACCTTCCAGAAAGCAGCGCCCCTCCTCTTCTCTTATCCTAGCGGTGCCTCGGGTCTACAGGGTCAAGAAAAGCCAGGCACGCAGGAAAAGCATTCTGTGCGTGAGCCCAGCAGACGGCAGCTTTGGACAAGGACAAGCTTTCGGACAAGGCGCTCTCGTCTAACACAGCTATTCATCCTCTGCTTTAGGTTTCCCGCCCTTCTGAACCCTCAACAAATTGAGCTTTAAGGGACATGAAGTAGAATGGCACCTCCTGTTTGAGAGTCTTAGACGCTAGGGGGCCTGGGATACGTGTAACTCCCCTGAGTGGCGACTGGGCCTGAACTAGCTGGCCTGGCCTCGCGTCCTACTTCAACTGATTATGATCAGCCTGCTTGATTAAAAGCAGTCATGATAGGAACTGAAAATTCCTTATTAAGCAAACGCTTAATTAAGCTGGGTTTCTAAGCTAGTTCTTCAGGCTTAGGAAGAAATAGCAAGCTATGGAGGAAGGAGAAGTGTGGTTAGAGCCCGATGTGTACGCCTACACCTGTGCCTCCAAACAGCCCTTGAGCCTCAGTGCAAGCAGAGGGCCTGTCGAGACAGAGTGCACTGGGTACTTGACGGTTGTCTAGTGACTGGCTCATCGCAGGGGGAGGGACCAGCTTGGGGCCCCGGGGGAGGTCTGCCTGCGAATTGCTGCCTTCAGAGCTGAAGAGGCAAGAGGCTGAGGAGTGAAAAAGACAGCGGAGCGGTCCGTCGTGGTCAGTAGGGTCCTCAGGTGGCAAGCTGTCAGTCTGGACGGCCGCTGATGGCCGGAACTGTACAGCAGCCGTGAACCTGGGGCAAGAATTTGAGCTGGGGAGACAGCATGCCCTGGTGAGCGGGCATCCTGGCACTCGGAGACATGGAGTCCTCTTTCCCATTTGGAGTGATGCTGGCTGTGCTGGCCACCCTTATCATCGCTGCGAATGTGCTGGTTGCGGTGGCCGTGCTCTTTCTGATCCACAAGAATGATGGCACCAATCTCTGCTTCACCTTGAACCTGGCGGTGGCTGACACCTTGCTTGGAGTGGCCATCTCTGGTCTAGTCACAGACCAGCTCTCCAGCCCCGCTCGGCCCACACAGAAGAACTTGTGCAGCCTCCGGATGGCGTTCATCACTTCCTCCGCAGCTGCCTCTCTGCTCACGGTCATGCTGATTGCCTTTGACAGGTACCTCGCCATCAAGCAGCCCCTCCGCTACTTGCAGCTCATGAGTGGGCTCGTGGCTGGGGCCTGCATTGTAGGGCTGTGGTTGCTGTCTTACCTCATCGGCTTCCTCCCACTGGGAGTCCCCATGTTCCGGCAGTCCAGCTACCAGGGGCCCTGCAGCTTCTTCGCTGTGTTTCACCCGCTCTATGTGCTGACCCTCTCCTGCGCTGGCTTCTTCCCAGCCCTGCTCCTCTTTGTCTTCTTCTACTGTGACATCCTCAAGATCGCCTCCATGCACAGCCAGCAGATCCGAAACACGGAACATGCAGGAGCCACTTCCGGAGCTTACCGCCCCCCTCGGCCTCCCAGCGACTTCAAGGCCATCCGCACCGTGGCCATTCTCATCGGGACCTTCACTCTGTCCTGGTCCCCCTTCCTGATCACGGGCATTGTGCAGGTGGCCTGCCAGCAGTGTCATCTCTACCTGGTGCTAGAACGGTACCTGTGGCTGCTCGGTGTGGGCAACTCCCTGCTCAACCCACTCCTCTATGCCTACTGGCAGAAGGAGGTGCGCCAGCAGCTCTACCAGATGGCCCTGGGTGCCAAGAAGGGGCTCGCCTCACTTCTCCGCCTCCTCTCAGCCAGGCACCGTGGCACGGAGGGCTCCCGGGAAAGTTCCTATCACGTCACCACTGTCTCCCACTCACAGCTCGGTAGCTAACACGGTAAGGGCAGAGAGGTTTCAAAGGGCCCATCCCACCCCTCGCCCCAGCTAGGAGATCAGGTGGAGCTGGGGGAATAAGTGTACTTGCTTCAGACAGTCGCTGTCACCTCCAGCACCCTCGTTTCCGATGGAGGCAGGGTGCTGGCTTTCTTCTGGGATCACTTTCCCCCCGATTGCCAATCTCCATTTGTCTCTGCCCTCCTTTTGCAATGAGCCTATTTCTCCTGCACAAGAAGACTGACTTACAGCACAAAATGACTCCTGAAAAGGCTTAAATATCAAACTCTAGGTTAGAATATGCTGGAGCAGCACGAATAGAAATAAAACGCGAGCCACCTACATCATTTGAAATGTTCTAGTAGCCAAATTAAAGAGATTTAAAAAAATCAGAAGAGAAAGTGTTCATCTTTCCTTTAGCTCAATACCGTCAAAATGTTATTTCAACAGGTATTGATAGAAAACTGATCACACCTTTTCTTCTATCAAAAAGTTTCAGAAGTTGCTGTGTCTCACACTTCTGGAACATCTTCCTTCAAGCTAGCCAGATTCCAAATGCTCGGTAGCCACATGTGGCTGCCAGACCCACCACAGCACAGGAGAAATGTTGGCGACTGTTTGCCACAGTCCTTGCCTCGGTGAAGCGAGGAGCCCTGTCCTTTCAGATGCCAACCAGAGACGTTGTGTAGAGCGCGCGCGGAAAGGTAGGAACCCGGATTCGAGACTAAGCTTGTCTTTGCCATGCCTCAAGTTACCGTCTCTTTGGGAAATAACCTATCTCCTCACAGTCTCTACTGTTACCACTCCCAATACACCCCCTTTATAGCTCTGTGCTGCCCCTTCCCCTCAGCTGGCCTCTTAGGTGACTTGTAGCTACTTGCTGAACCACCAATTCTGAGACACTGAGGCCAGAAAGAGGAACAAGGGGTAGGAGTAGAGGTACCGGGCAGGCAGTGTCAACCTAGAACGCTGCCATGTAGATAACACAAGAGGGCAAGAGGAAACCAAGCAGTCTGGGTTGAGTTGACTGAGTTTTGGAAACTAAACAACCTTGGAAGGTTCATCCCTAGGAATGTCTCATGTGAAGGTCAAAAGTCGTATTTAAGCTCCGTGTGTGATGCTCATTCTAAGAGGTCTGTACTACTTTTCACTTAATCTCAAACTGTAACGTTCAGAATTTTTTTTTTTTTTGAGACTAGGTCTCACTATTTTTGCCCGTGGAACCGCAGACTCTCGTGGCCCGGGGTACCACAGACTCAAGCAGTCCCCAGCCTCAGCTTCCCAGGTAGCTAGGATTACAGGCACATGCCACCACGCCCAGCTATTTTTTTGGAACTAGCTCGCTACGGGCCTCAGGCGGGACTCGAACCGCAATCCCTAGCCCCGGCCGCTTCATAGGCTGAAGCTTACAGGCACGAGCCACTGTGCCCGGCCAACGTTCAGAATTTAAATGGCATCTGGCTTCCTCTTGAAAAGATGACACCACAGCACGGAAACCAAGGACTTTACATTCTCTTTAGTCTTAGGTCAACTCCCTGCTTGTTTTCACCAATTGTCAGAGGTTAATAGCCACTCCTTTCGATTTCGGTACGCTGGAGAATTCCCGCTCCCTCTCCTCATCCTCTGCCTTCAGCTTTTAGGGCCGGTCTGATGCATCCTACAACATACCAACCTTGGCAGATCTTCCTTCAGTTGTTCAGCTTACCAGTCTGGCCCAGAGAACTCTGCTTGCTTTCACCATAGGAGGCTTTCTGTACCTACAGCTGAAGGGCTTTTTGACTCCTGCGTGGATGAAGGGCTCAGTGTGCTTTGAGGTGTTGAGCACCCAGCAAGCACCAGTGATGTCAGCAACACAGCACACTGTTGGACCGGGTTGTGGGTAATGGGGAACTAGGTGAAGCACAAACCATAACTGGATTTGGGCACCGAAATCAAAGCTGGTTCCAAGCTTGTTGGTGGTTCAAAGCTTCATTTCCTGGCCTTGCTGAAAAGCCTAGGCTGAGGGGCAGCTGGGTGATGGGTATGTTATTCCATTCCATGGGGGGAGCCCTGCTACCGCTAGGAGTCAATATATGCTGACACCCAGGAATAGAGGAGAAAAGGAGAAATGACAGACTTTGAGCGCCGACAGACCAGTGTTCAAATGATGATTCATTTGTTTAAATTCTCAAAGCAAAATTAAGGTAATAATGCTTGTGTCGTAGATAGTGAGGATTAACCCAGATAACGCGTAACAGTGCCCAGGAAACTCTACCACACTGTGACGGCTCAGAAACTGTTAGTTCTCTTCCTTAGAAAAATCCTGAAGAAAACTGCCAGTGCTGCATTTAAGAGGTCTGTCATATTTGTAGATATTATGACCCTCAGGACAAGGACAATCAGGCTCCAACTTGCGAATACCTCAGCATGTAAATTTGATTTTTGAAACTGAGTGATGAGCGATGACTTGGGTTGGAAAAGACAAACCATAAATCAGCCTTAGCAGAATCAAGACAGAGCAGATATCAACAAGGCACTATTATCACATGCTTGGGTTTAAAAGAAACTGCTATTAAGAACACTGTGGTAAAAAAAAAAAAAAAAAAAAAAAAAAACCTGTGGTTAATAAGCCACCAACAGCAGAGATACAGAATGGCATGTAGAACCCTAATTGCTATCTTTGACATAGCTCCTTCACAGATAAGAGACAGAGTGGAGAGGAAATATTTAGATTTCACTCCCCATTCAGCGTTGTCTCCTGATAGACTTGCAAAGAATTCAGATCCTATTCATCAATTTCATCAAAATAGAAGATTGAAGACCTTATAGGATAAAAAGTAGTTAATTGATTCCATTTAGAATGTCCTTGAATTTGTGAATTTCTTATTTAAAAAAGGCAAGGTTAAATGGTATCCTAATTCCTTGGCTAACTAAAGTTAGGTATAGCACACCTCAGTTTCAGAGGACCGCACTCAAGGATGTAAGACGTCATAGGCACATTCTGAGTGATTTCACAAGTGTTAGAGGCAGGTCACCCTGACCCGTCAAACTGTCCTGCGTGTCCATGTAATCAGCAAGCTCGTCTCCAGGAGTCGGCCAGTCAGTATCTTTGTGATGCCTTTTCACCATCTGGAGACGTGTTCACTGGTTCAAATGGGGAATGAATTTGTGAGTTCGATTTCCATTTTGCTGGAATTTCTTTTTAAATATATATATATTCTTTTCTGATTATAAAAGCAAATTTTGTTCATTTTAGAAATTTTTGAGACTATGAAAAGTCAAAATTACCCAGAATTGTACCATCCAGAGATAATCTGTTATTCTCCTTCATGTTTTTTAAGTTACCATATTGTGCCTAGTTTCCTATGTCAAGTGTTCTTCCAAAATATGACCTATAATGCTTGTTTTTTCAACATGAGTATTCAATATTTAACTATCTCCCTAGAATTGTACATTTATGTCATTTCCAACTTAACACTCTAAGTGCCCTGGTGTGTAAATCTCTGACAAGTCTCTGTTTATTCTCTAAAGCAGTATTACTAAGTGACGGTGCATTAAACATCTATAAGAATGGTGATCCGTATTTTTGCTGGAATTTCTTGAAATGTGCTACAGTACCTGCTGAGGGAAGTGAAAGGCTACCCACGATGAATAGACCACACTGATAGGAGAATCCCTAAGAAACAAAAGTACATGGTTACCTGAAAGCATAAACCATGCTGAGGGGGTTAATCAGTTATCTTCTGCAAAAGAAAGATACGTACAAAAAGGGCATATAATAGCGGTATGTCCTGCAGCTAGAGTTAATGTGCAAACTCAGCAATCCGGACTAATGACAGGACAGTTGCAGAATATCCCCTAGGTGTAAATGCTTCAGCAGCACAGCACAATGTCATATTCAGTTACTGATTTCAGGGTCTTTACATTTTTTGAGGTGGTTGCTTCATGCAACACCATCAAAGACTAAATAGGCATAAGAACATGGCATGTTCACATGGAGCCAGGAACCAGCTGTCAAGCCACTCAAGTCTTGAATCCTAGTCTTTCAGCCTTGCTGAGCAGGGAAGACGAACTCCACCTAAGGCCCAGCCGTGGCAGGGTAAAGGGCATGATGGCTGAACATGCTGCCACCAAGCCATATGTTCACAGCATTTATGAGCTGTTGGGACCATAATCAGCCACAGGGCTCAAAGAGCCCTCTCATGAGGAGTCCCGGAAACAATCAATGCCGCTGCTAAGGGTCTCAGAGTTCCTGTTTGTTTTGTGTTTTTCACAAAGCCCCTCCCACAGTATGGGGCAGGCAGAATTCACTGGCTCCAGAGGACTTGTATCCATAAAATCAGGTAACACTGGGACCCTGAGGAGGGTCTCTTTACATTTGCTTTTAATTGGTGCATGTTGCCCAACCAACAGTCCTATGACTGAATCCTATTTCCCATTTACTATAATAAGCCCATACCTGTTCCAGGTCTGGCTCAACTGTGTTAGCATAAAGGCATTAAAAACCTGATCCACACACTGAGATAACAGTGATAGGCCCCGGGAAATGGCACTTTGCCTTACAAAACTGTTCATTGTGCTTTTACCACTCAGTCTTTTTGCGGATATGTCCACTAAGCCGTTCAGTAAATGCCATGTCATCTCAGAGGCAGTGTTTTAAAACATGAAAAAACTAAACCAAAACAGTATAGCTGAATGGCTGAGAGGCTATTTGGAAGGTAGAAAAGATGACTGGAACCCTTAGTAACCTTAGACAATGGTGGGTTGAAGTTTTAAATTAATAAATAAATGGAAGTGACAAGTATGCTTAAATATTTATAGAGTTTAACACAGCCCAAATATAACTAAATCTAGATGTTAATAGACTGAATAGAGAAAAGGAACATCCTTTACAGCGAAACTTCAGGAATTAAGATTGGGGAATAGTTATTCTAACTGAGAAGAGAATTAAAAGAAAGAAATTCTATTAATTTACATGCAATATCCTGACTGGGCTCGCTAACAAAAATATCTCTTAAGTGACATGCTTTTTAGTGACTAGAAAAACATTTATAATCAGGTCCTGAGTAGTTTAACTGTTCCTCGCGTAAATGTGTTCACAGGCTTAACATAGCTCTTCGCATTGGAGATGGCAAAGTGAATGATCTGACCCCCTGTCCAGAGTGACATTTTAAACTAGTGACATCTGTACAATAATTCCTAATTCCTCAAAAAAATTGATATCCAAGGGGAACAAGTTCCTGTGTGTATGATGAGCTGTGGCCCCCTGCACCTGGAGGAAGAAGGGATGGGTCAGTGAGACAGGTCACAGGGAAGAAAGCCCACCCAAGCAAAGCAGGAAGCAATCCAAGTAGGGAATAAGAGAAAAATGGTGTGTTCGCAGTCACAGGTCTCCAGGAAAATAATCTAAATCAAGGATCAGTTAAGTGTCAAAGAGTGACCAACCATCACAGCTATTGACCTTTCTCTCCCAGGGTGCTATAAAGATAGGGGAATTAATGAAATCGATAATCTTTACTGCTCACCTGCCATAAACTCTGAGTGACTCTGGACAAGGTAGAGTCAGTACACCTCTAACATAGTTGTTACAAGCATGGACTTGAGGCAGAAGATGGCTTGGGTACAGAGCCCGGTCCTGCTTCCTAGGGGCAAAATAGCTTACCTTTCGGTGCCTCAATTTCTCATCTGAAAAATAAGAATAGTGCCTTCCTCATAGAATGGTACCTCCCTCATATAAATCCCTCCCCTTACTACCCCCCCCACCATCCTGCATAACCACTAATTGCTTTCTTTCCTTATAGATTTGTTTGTTCAGCCCAGCAGTTCATCAAGCATGTGTTAAGTGCAGAACCTCAGACCCAGACATGTTGTAAAAACAATGAAGAGAAAAACAGTGAGTAGCCTGGGAGTGGAGTGTATTCTTGGGGTTTCTTGGTAATACTAGAAAAACATTTTTTGTTTTTTGGTTTCTAATGACAAATCAACCTTTGTAAAGTGATACTTACTAATTGCCCATTAAAATATGATAGAATTTAAGTTCTTGTAACCAGCTCATACGTTTCCTGTAACTGGGATTGTGCAGTATGTGGTCTTTTGAGTTTTGCTTCTTGCCCATTTAGCATGTTCTCTTGGCTCATCCACATTGTAGCAAAGTGTCAGGACATTACATCGTTCCTCTTTATGGTTGAAGAGTATCCTACTGTATGAATAGATCACAGTTTGTTTATCCACTGATAAACTGATGGACATCTGGTTGCTTCCATCTTCTCACTAATGTGAGGCTACAGGGAACACTGGTAAACAAGCATCTAAGTCACCATTTTACTATGTGCTTAAACCTGAGATCAGAATTACTGACTCCTTGTTCCTGAGCTTTGAAATTTTGAGGAAGTGCCCAACTGTCCCCCAAAGAAGCACCCCCTTTACAACTGCTGCAGTAGTAGATGAGCTAGTTTCTTCACATTCTCAGTGACCCCTTATCCTTTTGATATGCCAGACTTCTTACTTGGGAAAATAATTATTTCTCTTCCAAATACCGGTGCCTGCTCATCTTTATGTTACCCTTTCATCCTGAGCATTTAAAAAAAATTTTTATTTTTAGACATTTTAGGTTTACGGATAAACTGAGTGGACAATATTGACAGTTTGTCTGAATTTTTCTGACAAACAGTTCACCCAAAGTCCTTAGTCCCTTTAAAAATAGTTTTCTTCTATTCACTGACTAAGGATTTCTTCTCAATCTACCTTCAAAAGACTCTCGAGGACCTTTTCCTATATGATGTACCCCGAAAGTCATTTGAAAATTTTGATTGTAAACTATATAACAGGGAGCTTATTACTTAAGGGAACTCTAAGATGAATATTTTTGTAAAACATTAAATCCTATATACATGTCGAACGGTCCCCTTGAAATGTTATGTGGCAAGAAGGTGGATCCTCATTTCCTTCCTGAGACACCCTTACTGCAGCTTATTTCACCAGAGAAAGGAGTGAACCCTTAGTGTTCAGTCAAAATGTGGTAGTCAGCCAGTCATCTTATTGATTAGCTGAGGGGAAACTGTATTAATATATAAGGATAAACTTACTGGACCAAAAATAAGAGCAAGTCGATTTCTTTCACTTGAACTCTCTGGCTACAATACAGGCAATGGTCCTTGAAAAGTCTCATCAACTTCAACTTCTTTTTTCAAATTTTATATTGAAAATAATTGACCCTCCCTCCCTTGACTATCACTAGAATATTAATCATTTTTAGACAGGCCAGGGATGCTCCTTGTGATTCTCCCCCTGTTTTCTGCTGGACGGCACCAGGCTTAGCTCTCAGACCTCTTTCCTTGTCCACTGACATCCCCTCTCTCTCGATCTCATTCAGTACCACCTCGATGCTTATGACGTCCAGATGTACACACCCAGCCCATACATCTCCCCCAAATTCACACTTTATACCTCACTGCCTTCTCCATTCACACCACTATTAACAGTACCTCTAACAATATATATGAAACTCTTGCTTCCGTTTTGTCCCCCCACCAACAAAACCCTGCTCTTGCTACAATCTTCTCCATCTCTATGGCAACGCTGCCTTCTAGTGGCTCAAGGGGTGGTCTTGGTTTGTTCATGTTCTCCTACATCCCCTCCCTCCCTCTACCACCACCCTCCTTCCCCTCAAACCACACGATTACCTAGTCATTATTTGCTCTTCTACAAATTATAGGAGTTTCAACAACTTGTTACAGCCTCCACTGCTACTAGCCTCATCCAAGGCAACATCACTTCTTGCTTGAATGAGCACATGAGGCTGCCAGCACAAGCTCACCTCCAGGCCTTTGTATTTGCTTTAACCCTAGATTAGTTCCTTCTCTGGTTTCCTGTAGGTGTCAATCAAACTTGACGTTCTCAGAGTGCAACCCTGGCCCAATCTTCCCCATGCCCCTTCCATTTTCTATAATGCATTTATCATCATCTTTTATTCATTGTAAACTTTTACAATTATATTATCCCTTCTGTAGGCTAAGTTGCATAAGGCAATGATATTTGTTGAATGAATAATTAATCTTTCAGACTGAGGAACATCTCTGCAATTACCACTATTTTCCTTCCTTTAAAAAACTAGTCTTCAACTGTAAAGAGTCAGGTGCAGGTTTGCGAGAAAGGATGAGTGAGAAAGATGACAGTTAAAGACTGTGGGCTATTAGGAGCATGGCTGATAGTAACTTTAAGGTAATTTATTAGGTTTTTAATAGGGTTTAGGTAAGGGAAAAAAGATGGCTAAGAGAATGTTTTATGGTTAATTAACTAGGGAAGACAATTAGTTAAGGTAATAAAATTTGGGTAAAACATTAGTTTTTGTGAGATAATGGCAGGCAGGCGGGTTTACTTATACATTGTTGGTAATTTTTTTTGAGACTAAGTCTTGCTATTTCTGCCTGTGGAACTGCAGGCTCACGTTGCCCGGGGTTTCACGGACTCAAGCAATCCCCAGCCTCAACTTCCCAGGTAGCTGGGATTACAGGCACGCACCACCATGCCCAGCTATTGTTTTTGGAACTAGGTCTCACTATGTTGCCCTGAGCGGCACTCGAACTGTGATCCCTAGTCCTCACCGCAGTTTCTTAGACTGCCGCTTACAGGCACATGCCACAGTGCCTGACCTCATTGTTGGTAATTCTTAAGGAAAGTTTTTTAAGGTAAATATTGGGGGAATGGAGAAGCTGCTGTTTGCTCTCCGGACATTTGTCATGTTAGTCTTGTTTTTAGTGTTTTGAAGCCAGATAAGACAGTAAAATGAAGGGTTTTGTTTCAGTTATGAGTACTGTCCGGTTTCAGCTGGAAGCCTCTGACATTTAACCATCATTATCTAGTACTTAAGAATTTCACTCCAAGTAAATCCCACAGTATTTGCTGAACTTTTTCTATATTTTAGGTATTTTATCAGATGTTTTGGACAAAGATAAACTCATTAACTGGTTTTACAAATACTTACCGAGCATAAAACTGTACTGTAAAGAGTACAGTGGAAAAAATTGACAGAATTCTTATTTTTATGGAGTCTTTTTTTACAGGCTGATTTTTTTCCTTTTTTTTAAAACTGGAGTTTATTTTACACACTGGTGGGAAACAGAAATATTAATGTAATGATCATATAACTATGTAGGTATAAATATGCAGAAATTGTGAGGGGAATTTACATTGGTGGAGAAGAAACTAATGGTAATTTCTCTGAAGGAATAACATTAGTTGAGGTGAATGAAAGTCAGTTTCCAACATATCAACCTTAAAGATAGTTTCTTAAAGAAACTAGCTTTCATCCTTCACAACTGTGAAAAGAATGGCTTTCTTTTTGCTTATCCATTTGGACATGTGTGAACTGGTGAAGCTTTAAAAATAAGCATAAACAATGAGATTGTACAACATACCTAGGTTTATACTACATGCTTATACACCTGTGATCTCACCACACACCTCCAGTGCTGGTGCGGATGTGCAGCAGGAATACCCCGTCATGGCTGGCAGGAGTGGAGAATGGTGCAGCCACTTTGGAAGACAGGCAGTTTCTTACAAAGCTCAATATATTCTTAATATACCATTTAGTAATTGTACTTTTTGGTATGTACTCAAATGAGCTGAAACCTGCACAGGGATGTTTTTAGCAAATGTATTCATACCTGCCAAAAACTTGGAAGCAACCAAGACAACCTTCAATGGGGGAATGGTAATTATACTGTGGCACATCCAAAAGAAAAGGAAATTGAGCCATGAAGTCAGGAGGAGACATGGGATAATGACACTTTGGGTCCCTATTGCAATGATCTACTTACCTATTTGTCCTACTGTAACATGAGCTTGAAAACCAAGACTATGTCAACTCATTTTTATATCCCCAGTCCCAGGGACATGACAGACACATAATAAATGCTTGTTGAACAAATGAATGAATGGATAAACAATGGAAGAACTAAATTGTTCATTGGAATGAACTAAATTGTTCATTCAACAAATATTTAAGAGCTTACAATGTGCTAGACAATTTTCTACTATAAGCTAGTAACCAGTACTTGCTACTCATAAGACAATTAGAACCTTGGGCATAGGGGCATGGGATTCTGTTTTAAGACTCTTAGCATTTTATCTACAGAAATTGTCAAATAAGTCATTTGTTTGCTTATTAATGCTTAGGAAAGAATGAGTTGCCTGATGTTTACAAGCTGAATAGCATTATGACAATAAATGGCAGTGGGAAAGCACAACACGAACTCTACACCCATAGATGTCCCTGAGAGTCTAGACTCAATTTTATAGTCACCTTCTTGTTGTTACTTCCAGGAGCATATAACTTAAAGAACTGACAAAGGAGGAAACAGTAAATGAAGACAAAGTCAAAGTGATCTGCCAATAAATACTTTAATGAGAACTGAAGTCTGTAACACACATTGCAATAACTGCCTGGCCTATTCCTTCTACTCAAGCCCAAGTCTGGGGCTAACCAATCACGTTTAACCCACATTTGAAAAGAAGGCCGTCATCCATCAGTATCCATCTTCACAGAAGATACCAATCTGTGGCCAGATTCTCAATGTTAACACTTTCTCTCAAGGAAAAGTTAACATGGTAACACAAACACAAACAATTTAGAACCATCCTATTCTTCCAGCAGGAGGTTCTGGGAAACCAGTGGTTCAGTAAACACTTACAACTTTGTCAAAAGACAATAGAACATGGAAAAAAGGTAAAGTAACAAGTAGAAAGGTTGGCAGGGTTTGGCTCACATGTAATTCAGTCCTTAGATCTGAAGCCTCTTGAGCTGCTCGTACGTAATAAAAAACTGAGAAGTCAGTCATGGAAGATCACCAGGTTGATAATGGAAGCCAAAACCAGCTCAAAAATTATATTTGCATTCCCTTAAATTGTGCTATTCTGAGTTGTATTTACTTTAAGTCTTTTTAAAAATAATTTCTGGCAATTCAAGTTTGTGTTGAGTGCCTGCCATGCGCCCGGTAAGGTTGCTGGCATTTAGTCACATAAACATAACAATTCTAACACACTTGCATTCTGCAGCGGCAAACAGGACACACGCACAAAGAGTCAAGAACACAATAACCAAGAACACATAATTCAGTGCTAGAATGTTACAGACATTAGGTGATCAGAGTAATTCAAGGAGGGAGATATACCCTCTCCCTCACTCCAGAAACACCACAGTTAAAAGAGGATTCTTTTTCAAACATGCCATGCTCATCACTATACACAGAATACCACACGTAGCATTCATTCATGGCTCTACATAGGAGGCACTCAAACACAACTGAAGAAAGAGGAGATTCAACCAAAAGGGCCCTACCTGTCTCTAGATTCTTTGCCTTCTGAGTGTTTTCTGTCTTATCTCTCAGCTATTTCAGTCTTACAGTTAAGGGTAGGAAATATGGCCCAACTCCCTATGGATTTTCCTATGTGCATCTCCCAGGCAAAGTTTCCAAAAATTTCCAAACCCCTTCCAAAATGACCATGTCTGTTGGTGCTTTGTTTTAAAGAGAAAACTGTGACATGCCTTTTCTACTCCTTGTAGCTTGTATTAGACTCCAACTAAAGCTGTTTTTTTACTCCCATCCTCTGTGACCATCATTAGAATGCTTACTTGTCTTACTTGCCTATATGTTTCAAAATATTCCTTCCTGTGGCCTACAGTTATTTCAGAGCTTAATGGATTCTCATGTGCTAAAAGGATACGATGATGTTCCAGGGTCCAAGTCGAAGCCAGTTTGGCCAAAATCCTTTATAGAGTGCAAAAAAGCCCTCATGTTTCCACATCTGAGAGAAAGATAATAAAAAACAAGTGAATTCCCCTTCCTCTTTACATCTGACAATTTTATTTTACTAACAATTCAGGGCTCCATGAATGGCCTTTTTTTTTCTAAATGCATACATTTTTAATTCATATGTAATCTAACTCCATTTCTCACTTAACAAATATTTAATAAGCACCTATTAAATGCAAGGTCCTCTTCTGATGCTGAGAATGTCACAGTAAACAAAAGAAAGTACCCAGGTGGCCAGCCTCCAAGATGGCCCCAATAAAAGCCACAACATTTTAGGATTGTTCTGTGTCATCAATATGGTATTAGAGAACATGTCACCTCCAATGTTATGTCATAAAAGGTAATTTTATATATAATAAGGCTTCTGCCTTGGTTCTCTCCTGAATGATACATTCTAGAAGAAGTCAGCTGCCATGCGATAAAGAAAGAGCTGTGTGGTGAGAAACTAAGGCCTCTAGCCAACATCCAGAGAGGAATGGTGCTGTCCTGCTCCTGGCCACATCAGTGATCTCTGAAAGAGATACCCCAGACCCAGTTAAGTCACCAGATAACTACAGACCATCACAGCTGGAATACAGCCTCATGAGATTACCTAAGCTGAAATCACTCAGCTAAGAGCCTTTTCTGAATTCATAACCCACAGACAGTACACCTTACTAGTACGTGCTACTGGTGGTATGTGCTGAACTCAGTCAGAAGAAACTTCATATTTAATAAAAAAATACCATTAAGTAACTTCTGCATTAAGCATTGTGTTAGAGGTTAGAAAGTGTTCATTTGCCTTTCCACTGTGATGTGAAACCCACCACTAAACTGAAAAAAAAATTATATATTTGGGTAAGACAATAACATGAGACTACAGACTTGCAACTGGCCCTTATCCCATCCTATATATTAGAAACACTTAGGAAAATTATCTTCATTAACGATCTGCAGGAGCATATAGTAACATAATAAAGGTATTATATGGGTCCCTTAACAGATCTTCAGCAAATGCTGAAGGTCTCAAACTAAAGCTCATTTTGAAATATTGTGAAAATCATCCAAAATAAATCCCAGATGCACAATCATAGACTGCAAAAATAATAAGTGATCTTAGATATGACAACCTCATCATCTCTTAAGTCACTCAGCAACAACTCAACATCATCTCTTAACTCACTCCTAACTAGTCTACAATCTTCACCTAGAAGCCAAAACAATCACTGGAAATGATAAATCAGATAGTGTCACTTTCCTGCTTAATGTTCGCCAATGGATTCCCAGTGGATTTTGTTCCAACCACAGATTTTCTGTGATGACCTGGAGGATCTTACAGATTTAGACCCTGCCCAGTTTCATCCCTTACCACTTTCTCCTTCATTCACAACACTCAGTCACAGCAGCCTTCGTTTTAACCCTTGAATATGTCCAGTTCACTTCTAACTCAGGGAGGGGTCTTCATACCTGTACCCTCCTTATGAAATGTTTTTCTCTCAGTCACATGACTACCTCATCATTCATACCTCTGCTTATATGCCACTTCTCAAAGCCTTTTCCTGGTCATCCTAGCAGAAGCAGTTCCCTATTACCAAATCACTCATGCTGTTAGCTGCTTCATGGCATTTACCTCTATCTGAAATTACACTGTTTATTATTTCTGTGTTTATTGCCTGTCTCCCTCAACTAGAATGTAATCTTTAGGTGAGCAGGGACTGTCTTGTTCATATTACATCCCCCCATCACCTAACACTGGCACAGTAAAGTTTCAAGAACAATTGCAATTAATGATTTGTAACCTTGGATTCACATTGTAACCACCTAATGAGTTTGAAAAATATTCACACTCCCCAACCCCGAGTTCTGAGTTCAATAGTCTAAGGTAGATGTGGGAGCCGTGGAAGTTCCCAGTGATTCCAATGTGCATCTCAAACTGAGAACTACTGTCTTAGATCAAGCCTCCACAAAGTCAAGGTGATCTATTTAAAATGCAAATCTGACCTAATTAAAATCTTTCAATGGCTCCACATCAAGTAAAAAAAAAATAAGTGCCAACACTTCAGCATAGCAGTCAATATCCTCTATGACCTAATTAACCATCAGTCACAGACCTGAGGAGGGCAGCAGAGGTTAAGAGTATTGGTTCAAAGCCAAATGGTCAGAGTTGAAATCCCAGCTCTCTCATTTACTTACTGAAATCTTGGGCACGTTAGTTAAATTTCTCAGTGCTTTAGTATCTACCTCAATGGGTAACAGTGAAGATTAAAACAGTTCCTCATTAAAACAGTTCCTGATCCATCATAAAGCACTCGACAGAAGCAAGTTTACTACTATTCATTATTCTAGGAACTACAGGAAGCTGATTTCAAACTTCTAAATTGAACTAAAATTTCCTCCCATAGATCCCCAAATTTATCACTTACCAAGATGTGTTGATTATGTTTGTACCCATGCCATGTGTTATAATTTCTCTATATCTATTAAAATGGTGCTTGATAATAAATAGTTGTTAAACCAAACTGATAATAACAGAAAAACCATATGGCAAGAGCACACTACAGTCCTAAATTCGTTTTCTGTAGTAGTCGCGTCAGAAATTACATAATACATTTATGAAATTCAGCTACAAACCTCGCACTGCAGAAACATTCAAAGCCAAGAGCACAATGTTGAACTGAAACTAACACCAGATTTTTCTATCACAGGATCTCAGCTTGTCTGAAGTAGGCAAAGGTAGATATGGTAAATCTTTTCTATTAGTAATCTACATGGAGCTTACTGGTAAAAGCACCTGCATCCTCAAGCATTCAAACCAGAGTAACATTAAGGTCTACTGGCAATCAGCAGATGGCTCAACAGAGCATTTCAAGTTGGGAATGACTGAGAGACTGCTGAAAGTAGACATGATGATTCTCTCATTTTCAGAAAGATACATGGCAACTAAGAATGAGGACTGAAAGGAGGTCTGAGACTTCAAAGAAAACTGAACATGCAACCCAAGCTCAGTCTGCAGACCTTTAAAATACCATCCAGAGTGCCCTTGTAGAGGTCCACATGTCCCACGATTGCTCTCTGGTTCATCATGCGAGTTCGAACCACATCAACAGGATTGGAGGCCAGAGCCCCAGCCAAGCCACATGTAAAGCTGGAACTAAAGATAAAAACATTAAGAAGAGAAACTGATCCATTTCTGAACAGAACTACCCACTGAACAGAAACTAGTTAAACATACATGTCACTGGAGCTTTGGTGGAGAGCCAGTGAAATATGTCCACATGTTTGCACTCCCAAACATATAGTTTTGTAAATGAACAGCAAATCAATAAACACTGATGGGGGGGAGTACAATGAGTCAGGCCTATCAGATAAAACCTGGTGGCACTTGCCCTTTCGTTACAATCCAAAGAGAAAGGCAATCTTTTGAAGAGTATCATCCAAAAGTTGGCCCCTTAACTTTTCAATCTGAAATTCAACTATCCTTTTTGTTGTTTTTCCAGGAGACATGTAAATAAACCTAATCAGATCCCTAAGTAGGAAGGGTCAAGCATCATCTATTAGTTATGTAAAATATTCAAACCACAGCACCATGTACCAAATGCATTTGAGGAGTAAACTGTAGTTTATTTCACATTTCTTTCTGATTCTCATTGATCCAAAATTAACTAAATCCAAGTAACGGATGAGTTTATTAAATACAGAGGCTGTGTAGGAACAAATGCAAGTCCTAGAGACATCTGACAGGCTGCTGGGCTACACACTGGCCCAAGCCCCAAACTGCCCAAAGAATCTGGGATCACTATACATGTATCAGAAGGCTTGCAGTTCTGATAAGAGAGAAGACCATATGTATGTTATCAATTCTCTATGAGGACTTGTGGGAAAGATGCTTATTGTGCTCAAAATACTGGAAATAAAGAATGAGCATGACCTGTAATACTTACACAAAGTGAGTTAAAATTGTATCTCCCATCATCCCTGACAAGATTAAGTGCTTCTTCGTAATATCGTAGACTGGCAGCTCTACGCCCACAACGATGGCAGCCCGCTGAGCAGTTGGGACGACACCCTACAAAATATAAATGACATCACACACCGAGGAAGTACACAGGTAATGATGTAAATCTAAAAGTGAACAAAATGGTGAAGTGTAAAAAGTAACAGAAAAATCTAAATTTGAAGTACCAAGGTCACGCTTTCAAATCAGTGGCTAATGCTGGACACTTCTAAATTCCCAATGTATTTGCTGTTCTAAAAATAAAATCACTGACATGACACTCAAAGCACAAGCAACAAAAGAAAACATAAACTGGACTTTATCCCATTAAACATGTTGTGATTCAAAGGGTACCACCAAGAAACCAAAAGACAGCCCACACAATGGAGACTGTATTCGTGGATCATGCATCTGAAAGTATCCCAAAGATATAAAGAACTCTTACAACATAAGAGACGAACACACCAATTTAAAAATGAGTAAAAGATCTGAGTGGACATTATTGCAAAGTCAATGCAGGAATGGCCAATAAGCACTGAAGAGATGCTCAACATCATCAGTCAGTAGGGAAGACAAATCAAAACTACAGTGACATACCACTATATCCCCACTACGATGGTCAGAATTTTTTTTTTTAAATGTGTTGGTGAGGATGTGGAGAACTGCATACCCATGCAGTGGCTGGTGGGAATGTACAGTAGGACAGCCACTGTGCAGTTTCTCAAAAAGTGAAACATAGAATTACTCTGTACCCAACAATCTCACAGCCAGATGTCTGTCCAAGTGAAAGTATCTTCATCCACAACCTTGTACACAAATATTCATAACAGCATTAGTTATAACACTCCAAAAAGTACAAATCAGTTTATTCATTGACGAAGGGATAAACAAAATGGATACACTCGTGTGAAGAAATTATAACTCAGTCCTAAAAAGAAATGAAGTACTCATAAATGCTACAACATAGAATACATGAACCTTGAAAACAATCAGCTAAATGAAAGAGGCCAGTTGCAAATTCCATGTATAATTCCATTCATACAAAGTGGCAGAACTGGTAAATCTATACAAAAGAAAGTAGATTAATGAGTTTCCAGGGCTGGGAGATTTGAGGAAGTGACCACTAACTGGAGATGAAGTTTCTTTTTGTGGTGATGTAAATGTTCCAAACACAATTCTGTGAATACTAAAAGTCATTACATTGTACATGTTAAGAAGACAAATTCTATGATATGTGAATTATACCCATTCTTAGAATATAGATCATTCTTAGAAGTTATACCCAATTATACTCAACCCTGCAAACATTAAGCAGAAATAAAGATGAATGACAAGTTTTGGTCCTTTTATAGGTGTTAAGGAGCTTCAGAGGTTATTTTTTGTGTTACCAAGAATCTTACACAGCATATGACAATGATGCACAAATGTATGGCTTTGGATAAAAAGCATTATTTGGAAATACTAGGAACTCAGAGTATAGAGCAATACCAGGAAGGCAGTACTCACCCTCCATAGGCCTCTGGTTCCTTCCTGCTGGTATATATCAATGAAACTGCCAATCATGCTGCCTTGGAACAAGCTTCCTTGAGCCTGCATTCGAATCTAAAATAAGAAAATGTGGACTTATTTTTGGCAGAAAGAACCAAAATGAGATGTTTCACTCATTTGAAATTAGGAACATCTGAAATTCAATAGTGGTCTTGCTGTCTAAATGGCTTCAAGATAAAGTTAGAGACAAGGGGCTGGAAGTTACAGCATACATCAGCATGGAACTGTCTTTTTAACACTTTCGAGTCACAAGAGTTAAAGGGAAATCACTAAAAAAAAGTTTACTGATTTACATGGTCATAGCTAACTGTCAGCCTCACTGCCATGAAAATCCTTCTTCCCACCAACCCCCAATAGCAGTCAAACTAGATGCCACAAATATGCTTGAATAATGACTTTTCCTCCACTCCTCTTTCACCAGTTCATCTCCTCAATTTAAATTTTACACAAGTCCTTTTTCACCTCCATTTTCCACCATTCATGGGACATCAACTTTTACCTCAGGCAATTTATGTTCCACACAAACTTACCAAACATAAGACGCCAGCATCTTCAGTCTCTAACTTGAACCAGCTCCAAAAGTCCCTCCAGAATGCCCGCAAAAATCTCTACTGGCTCATTGCTGCATTCTCCCGCATTTACCACAAATTAACACTACTACTTTTTCAATTTTTTTTATTCTTTAAAATACAAGTGCATTACTTCCTAATCAATCCTCTTCATTCTTTTAAATGAAAGAAATTTCTAAAAGCTGACCTTGGCATACAAACAAGGCCTGGTAAATGGCCTGGTAAATGGGAGGCGGGGCTGAAGCACCTTATCGGTTCTCTTTGCTGCTGTGTGTGCTGGGTGCTTCAACATGGCTTCCCTCTTCACCTGTCCAAGGTAGACCCCTCCATATCTTTGTTCAAAGCTCAACAAAGCAACAAACTGTCCTGGCTTTACTTTTCTGTGGTGAGGCAGCTTTAACTACCACTCTCTACCCCTGTCTAAACAGCTGTGGACAGGCAGGACTCAGAGAGGAGCCAAGTTCTCTACGGAAGGGGTAGGTGTCGGAGGGGGAGATTGGCATCTCTTCTACAATCTGTACAGTCTCCCACTTTATCATGATCCACACAGGCAGTGAGCAAATTCTTGCTTCTTTTCACTTTAGGCTCTTACTCTGAGCAATGTAATTATCTGCCAAACTAGTTATCAGATTCTGTGAGAATTAGCTTCTGATTTTCTAACTTTATGCTATAAAAACAAAACTCTAGGAACACCTTTGGGGTTAAATCCTTTCAGGTTTACACCACGAAAAGGTTCTTGATATACAAGATAAAGCAAAGTTTTGTGTGTAGTGTTTTCTAAGTGCAATTGCTTATAACTGACCCCAGGAAAACATCCAAAGTGATAGTTTGCCCCGCTGTAGAACTTTCCTCCCACCTCCTAGCAAGTTATTACTACTTCCACTTGTACGGTGCTCTGTGGCTAACCAACACAAAAGCATTGATCATCTCATGTTCACAGATACCCTGACAAAGACATTACCACTGTCACCCACATTTTACACTTGAAGACACTGGGGTCATTCAACTTATAGAGCAAAGACTTGCATCATACCTAGTGGAGACACAAATTAAAACTAAGAAAACAGTATTTAGGAATTTAAGTCTGAGCGATGAAGCAACAAAGCATTCTCCTTGTATTTTTTCTGCCTTCCACTTTCTTCTACAATGAATATGCATTGCTTATGTAATTATGAAAAGCAAAGAATGTTTTCAAATATAATTTTATGTTTAGAAGACCTTAAATTGTGCTTTATTTTTACAAAAAAAAAGCCATAGTACTGTATTCTACAAAGTGGGTTGTGTGAGTCACAAGAATGGCACGAGAACATGAAATCGGTGTATAGAAGACCTGGTTCCACTCCACTCTGACCCTGCATGTGCAGTGGTCCCTCCTGCTAGCAGTCAAACATGCAGCTGACCGTCAGAGTCCAGTAAGTGTCCTTGGTGGGACCTGTGACAGCAGCATATTTCTATGTGACAAATCAACTACTGAGTTTTTTTTTTCTAATATAAAGTATTTATTGAGTGCTTAAACTGCAAGTTGCTGAATAAGAAGGGTTTTCTCTGCATTATTCCACTAATTTTGAGGCCAACTTGATATATGGAATAGGTTCCTTTAGCTGTTTTATATGATTACAGAAATTAATGTGGGAGCTTGAAAAATTAATGAGGGAACTCAAATCAAAGCCATTAACTAGATAATAATAGGCATAATACTACTTAATATTTATTTCCTGACTTTAAATAATCAAATAATTTATTTATATATAAATTTCACATCTTTGTAATCCCTGGGATTCACCCCCCAACCCTCCCTGACCATTCCCACTCTGTCCTGCCCCCCACCCCAGTCATGTACTTCCATTTGGTTGTTAGCTTGTTTTGACTTTTCTTCATAGCTTTTTGTTTATCTTTCCCATGTCCTATATAATAGTGAAACCATCTGGTAGTCTGTCTTTATCTTTTTGACTTGTTTCTGCTAATACGATTTCTTCTAGGTACATCCATGTTATCATAAATTCATCTAATTTGTCATTTTAATTGATGAGTAATATTTCATTGTGTATATGTGCCACATCTTTTTCATCCAGTCATCTGTTTTGGGACATTTGGGTTGTTTCCATGTCCTTGCAATTATAAATAGTGCTGCAATAAACATCCGGGCACAGGTGTCCCTTTGTACCACATTGAGGTCTCCTTTGAGTGGATTCCCAGAAGAGCGATTGCTGGGTCAAATGGTAGTTCCATTTTCATTAGTTTGAGGGTCCTCCACACTGCTTTCCATAGTGGCTGGGCCAGTTTCCATTCTCACCAACAGTGTAAGAGTGTTCCTTTCTCGCCACATCCACGCCAGCACTTGTTGTTGCCTGTTTTTGTTTTTTTTTTTGATGTGGGCCTAACTAAAAGTTTTTATTTTTTTTTTCTTTATTTATATATAAATTTCACAACTTTGTAATCTCAAGGGTTT